>JAQIXN010000748.1:0-29388 GCA_034698145.1 Proisotoma minuta
CCTTCTTTGATTAAATCTAATCCTGATGAAGTCGAATCCAAATCAAACCTTTATAAAATTTGATTTTTGAATCCTTGAACTCAAATTTTTCTTTAGTTCGTACCAAAGTTTGAAGGATTCATTCGCCGGTGGTATTTTCTCGACGTTTGGTCTCCAACCTGTTTTTCGTTCAGATATTTCTTGATAGACTTCATCCAAGTGTCGAATTGTGACTTGCGGTTTCGTCGCAACCACTGCACTCATTGAGCCCCTGAAAGACCAAACTTCCACGTCCCATTTGGCGTGAATCGCTTTATCAATGACGGGAGTCAGAATGTCCGTGTCTCCTGTCCACAGGCTGAGCAGTACAGGGTTCTGAAAAGTCAAAAGTTTTGACTCAAAACAAAGTAGTTTAATAAGTTTGATCTAATCTCAAACTTAAACTTACTAGTGGATCTTTCTTTTCAAAAATTGTCTGAACTGCATCGGCAACCATATAAGTGTCCACAATTTTTTCTCTTTTTGAATGGGAAGACTGTTTGAAGGATCGGACGACAATCAAAGGATTGCATGAAGTGTTCGCCTGACTTGCGACAGAGTTGTCGCTCGTATACACGTAAAGTTGTTCCAATTTTCCTTTTCTCTGCACATTATTCCAAGAAAAATTGATTTAATGTTATTGAAAAGAATGTGCCTAATTATTTATACCGTTGACAGTTCAGTCTGAAGATGATCAAAGATTTTGAAGGGTATGATCCTCACACAATGGTCATCAACGCCATCCGGAAATTGGCCCATTCGCCCTGCCACCTTTTGCGCCATGATGTTGATGTTGGTGTGGTCAACGAAAGCGTAAACTTTCTGATCCATTGTAAATACTGTCTTTATTTTTATTTTTTAAATTGGGATACTAACTACCCTTTAAAATTATTTCGATGTTCAAAATACTTTCCCGGGTAAAGAAAAACCACTTGACCCTTGGATAGCAAAGCAAACTTAATTACAAGTTGTTTACATCTCAAAGTTGGAACCAAGACCAAATTTTTCTATGAGAAAATTAAATAACACAGTTAGCTATCAAATTAAAAAATCTTTAAATTTTGTCGCTGTTCTAGTTCATCGCATAATAAAAACAAAATTATGAATTTTCTAATATCCAATTTATGCTCTATCGATAATGTTTTTTGAAATAGCTAGCGTCCGAGCCAGACAGATTTTTGCGTCATTTTTTCCCAAGTGTTTCAGATTGCTCTGTATTTTTCTCATACTTTTCTATATTCAATAAACTATTTTGAGATATCACAACAAAGCTACATACATATGTAATTGAGCTTTCAGAAGATGTTAAAAAGTTTTGTCTCAGTTTCCCTATCACGGCGAAATAAAATGACCAATCGGGGACAGCCACTTTTTATCCAAATGACAACTTTTAAAATTGTTTACAAGTTTTGTATTTGTTTTTTAATTGAGGGAAATTCGGGCGAAAATTAAACAATTAAACTAGTTCCAGCGAAACTATATATTTTGTCAATTGCAACCAGTTTTCTTAAAAAAGCATTTATAAATTGCTTTATTTATTGGGCAGTTGGAGTTTTACTGTATATTTAAATATGTGCCACTAAGTTAGTGCCACTAACCAAACAATGTGTAAATACTGATCAAATAAATTTTAAAATATAAAAAATATATATCCGAAAACGTAAAACTTAGGTGAGGAACAGGTGCAATTAAAAGTTTAAAATAAAATTAACTGATTTTGACTCACCAAGCTATTTAAATTTAACCAAATATTTCCCAAAAATAGCTTGGTGAGTCAAAATCAGTTAATTTTATTTTAAACTTTTAATTGCACCTGTTCCTCGCCTAAGTTTTACGTTTTCGGATATATATTTCTGGATTGAGTTTCGAGATTGGAAATTTCAGACTTACAAGTGAATCGAGTTTTCTACCAGGTCAAAGGTATTATCTTCCCCGACACGGAGTAAACCATCTTTGACAATTTCTGTCAAAAATTCTGTTTCATAGCGGACGCATTGAGTCTTCAAAGCTTGCTGATATAAACGTATGTGGTTTGTAGTGTCATTTATTTGCCCAATTTCAGAAGGTTGGACTTGAATGTATCGACAGCCTCCGACCCCGACAAATGGATCATTTGCAGTTTTAGGTCCATTTGTTTTTGTCCAGCCAAATTGAACGTATGGTTTTTCGTCCCCTGGAGGCTCCCAAACGGCGCCGAGAGCGCGTCCTTTGGCCACCACCGGGTTAACTTGATCTTTTGTTTGGTCAATAGCCAGTTCTGCAGGGGCCTCGTCATTTTCCATGTTTGTTACCCAACCCCCTAAACCTCCGGCAGTGATGGATTTTATTTCAGCTTCTGTAAGGGAGCCATAAAATGAAAATTGAGTTGTTGTATGTATAATAATTGGCTACCTAATTCTTTGATTTCATGAGCTGAAGAAGTGCCCAAAATGTCATCAGTGCCTTCAATCCCATTTTCAAGTGCTATCTGATCCAACGAGGCTTCCTTTGTTCCAAGGCCGCCATATAAACCTCCAAAGTCTTTGACCAGTCCGACGGTGGCTTCGAGGGCCACATTCACCGCATCTTTCACAGCCTCCGAAACTCCTTCAATTCCGATCTCTGCAATTCCATTGCCTCCATTAAACAAGCTGACAGTCCTCCCCTTTGCCCCTATTGCTAGAAAATGTAGTGGGGGCTTTTCCTCAGAGGGCGGATCAACAACTTCTTTTCCAACTTTAAGCTCCCGATCCAAATCCCCGTAGATATCCATAAATTCGTCTGTCGACCAATGAATCGATATCATATTGACCCAGGGACAGTTTGGCCCAAGGAAAAGTAGACGCACCCAAGTAAATTAACCAGGGGCATACTGACCCCGCAGCTATTATGACCATTTCGTTTCCCCTTGGTCATTGTTATTAGCATTATGCATGTTATTTTCGGGGCGAGTATACCTCTGGGTCAATTAATTTTACATGGGCCAATCTGTATGTGGGTTTAAACTGTGGCTGGGTCAATATGTCAATTGCTTCCCTGGATCATATCCTTCTGCCGCATGATAGTGCTCTTCAGTGTTTTTGGGGTTTGAGGTTGGATAGTATGTGGAGACAGGGTTAAGTCCCCCTGGTCTTTGTGGGGGCAGAGGGAAGTCGATGGTGGCATTTGTTGCGCAAGGGACGAGGATGTTGTTGCTGCATCTAAATGCATTTTCCAGTGATCGTGCTCGTATGTCCAGAACCTGACGATTGTCCCAAAAGTCCCATTCCACAAAAACTTTACGACCCCCAAAGTTGTGAATGCCTGGAGTATTTTCAGGAGCCTCCCTTTAATTTTAGAAAAATATCTCACATTTTAAAATATAAACAAACTTTTTTAAAGCGTTCTGTTTTATGGTTTCGTCTTACGTTATGTAGATGTAATTGACTATATGGGAGAAAAAAACAATTAAAACTCTAATAGGTAAAATAAATTATTATTATTAACTGTAATAAACTCTGGGGTCAATGGTCAATGCTCTTCGAAGGACAACATAGACCCTTTTGACTTTGTCCCCTTTGGGAACAGGAATGTCATCTTCATGTGCTCCTAAAACTATGACCTCAGCTCGGCTGTCATCTCCCTTTCGCTCGTACACAAAATCTGCAATTGCTTCGTTGGGATCAATGTGTCGGTAACTTGTCCGTCCACCAAGGAAATCTACAAACTGCATCACAATGGCATCCCCCTCAAAATGGGCCAATGGAATTGTTAGCACATAGTTTTTGAGATCCTCGGAAAATGGATCAATTGAGGAAGGAAAGGAATCGTCATTATTCGCCACTTCCTTTACTATAATCGTCGTCTCTTTTTCTTCTTCATGTTCTTCATGAGCTTGCTCTTGATGAGAACTCTGGGGCTCGGAATCAAAAGCGTCTTGAGAAGAAAACTCTGACGCTTGACTACTTTTGCCAAATTCTTCCTCATCGTGCTCGTGATCTGCTTCACGGTCATCAGGGACGTCATCGTCATCGTCAATTCCTTCCCCGCTTGAGTAGAAAGGAGTTCCCGTGACGAGCACAAGGGATGCGAGTAGAATGCAAAACGTTAAGAAGACGATAGAGCGTCTCATGATTATATTAGACACGTAAGCACTCAAATAATTTTAATTGTATGTCGTTGATAAACAAAGAAAATAGAAAAAGATGTTTATATAATGTTATTAAAATTTCATAAATACAGGAAGTAACACACACTAATTAATTTAATTTATAAATCTACATTATACATTGTTCTTAAAAAATGCTTGTTCGAAATTTTATAAGGATTCGAATTATATATAGACATTGGTATTTGGTACTGGGAAGGTGCAAATGCAGAGGGCCGTCTGGGGCGAACGCTCGAGGGTCGGGAGATGAAGGGTCCGGGCTACAACTGATGCAAAATGACCATTGACACAAATGGTCCACGGACAAAAGGGACGGTCGTCGAAATATTCAGTCAAACTGAGTGTTTTGTGACCATTATGGCAAATGCATGCAAACTTAAATCGGCTACGGGAAAAAGCAAGCATTGTAAACCACTTGTTGAATCATTCGGCGAATGTGAGATGATGATGAGGAATTGGCGAAATGCGGCTTTATCATCATCTCGCAGATTTACGGCAGTTTATTAGTTGGCGTATCACATTTAGCAGCGGATATGAATATTATGAATGCTGGATGTACAATCTAATATTTGTGCAAGTGAAGTACTCTAAAAAAAGAGTACGCGTTGGGAGTTTGGGAGTTGAGATTTAGAGGCTGTAGAAGAAAGAAATGTCAGTTCGAGCTTGCTAACATAATAGAAACAAGTTTAATAATAACAAGAGGTAATTACATTCACTAAATATTAATATTGAGTGACTCTCATTAAATAATGCCATGAGTCAGCCAAAGTCAAGCATTTAGCTTGCTTATTATAATTCATTCATTGACCGCACGTTACTTACACATTTTACCCATACTAATTTCCTATTACACCACGCCTAGTATTTATTGACCATTAATAGCTAAATAGTTTGTAATTATACTAAAATATTTGTAGAAATGTCAGCGGAAGAGATGGCATCGGGTTCAGGGGAAATTGAGGACGACCCCAACTACAAGCCACCCCCACAAAAGAGCATTGGGGAAATTCTGGCGGCGGACCAAGAGGACGAGTCGCTGCGGAGATACAAGGAAGCTCTGCTGGGAGGGGCCGCCGCAGGCTCCGCCGTCATCGTCGGTAATTGTTCTGTTAGTGCGTCTCTCTTTTGGTGTTAAACGTATAAGGTATTTATTACAGAGCCGAATGACCCCCGGAGGGTGATTGTGAAGAAGTTGGCGTTGGTGGTGGAGGGGATGGGGGACAAGGAGCTTGACCTCACCGGAGACCTCTCAAAACTCAAAGATCAAAAGTTCAAGATCAAAGAAGGGATTCCCTACAAAATACGCATCGACTTTATCGTCCAAAGGGAAATTGTCCATGGGCTCAAGTACATACAAAAAACTTACCGCAAAGGGATACCTGGTATTTAAGGACTAATGTTTAATAAGCCAAATTATATAAAACTAATAATGACATGTTTAATTGTTCAGTGGACACGATGGCCCACATGGTTGGGAGTTACGCCCCCAAAGAGGAAATACAAAGTTATACCACTCCACAAGTAAGTCATTAAAATTTAATTGTGGTTGTTGTTAAATGTGGATTAGATGTATGATTAATATGGTTTTAGGAAGAGGCTCCGAGTGGGATGTTGTACCGAGGGGATTATTCCGTCGGCTCCCATTTCACGGACGACGACAAACATTCTCATCTCAAGTGGGACTGGAAATTCGAAATCGCCAAAGATTGGTGAAATTGATGACAGCAACAGCCAAATGACACTGACCAAATAATAATCGTCATTTTTGTAAACTTTTTCTAAAGTCTCCTTTAATTCCTTCCCTAAACTCTACAATAATAATTAAATTATCATTGGTCAATGTTAATATAGTCAGTGATTGATCATGCCATGGCTCAAAACAAAGCACAGATCGAGGCCTTACATTCAATATTGTTACAATTTACATCAAAGTATTTATGATAGAATCTATCTGCGACTCAATTTTATATAATTTGTTGATTTACGATCAATAAATTAAAATTAAATTAGATAAAATTAAATCAACTTCTTCTAAATCCAAAGTCTATTTCCATTGCTCTGGAATGGGAGCTGCTAGGGCATTATACGATTGCTGCTGCGACACTCCCTTCAAAGGGATCGTCCCGATTGTGATGGGAATAGATAACGATAAATTCCTAGTTAATCCAGACAAGTTCATCTTAATCTGAAATGCCATAACTTTACAAGTCACACTTAAAAAAATAAAATGCACTTGTATAATTTGTATACCTCAAGTTCGTACTGTAGATCGATAATTTTGCAATTGGCCAATGCTGTGGGTGGGACTGAAGGGACCTTGAAGATTTCCCCACCCCAATTATTTGTTGCTCCAGGCTCAATTGGTGGAGAATCTGAAGAAGCAATTGTCTCCGTCTCTGTCTTTCGACGACCTTCAGCATGGTAGATTGTAATTTGGATGAGGTCCAGAGAAACGCTCTTTACTCTGTTCTTTGAGAAGTTTACAAACTCTCCACTTATAGTGATGGATTCTCCGGGGACGAATCCAGTTCGTTGCAATGCAACTTTGCACCCCACCGGTCCTGATTTGCAGCAAAGACAGCAAACATTTTTCTCATTCTCACGGAACTCAGGCTGGGCCACCCAAGGCCTCATGTTGAGGTCCAAAACCCCGTTTACATTGAAAGGAAGAGTTGCAGTCATGTCCGCCTTCAGCCACGCCCTTTTCATACGAGCTTCCAATGAATAGTGGACCCCTCCATAAGTGCCGCTAAAGGTCGAGGGAAGGTCGATTGGAAGTGCGAAACGAAATGGCCAGATATAATTTCCTGCTGACAGACGCTCGCTCCCGTTGTCTAAGGGTTAGATATTAAAGATGCTAAATTATTCAGAACATTTCATTCATACCGTTTCCAAAAAGAACCATTCTGCAGAATAAATGGGTTTCCTTTGATTCAAAATAAACGGTATAGTGTTCAGTTCTTGATCTGCTTCCAAATCCTTGTGCACGTGTTCTTGTTTCAGACCATCGGACGCTCGCCAGTCCATCAAATGTCACCGAAATGCCTGCAAAACATGTTTTTATTTTAAATGTCGGGAAGATTTTCCGTTTTACTTTTGAATTCGACGGATTCGTCCAAACCCAACCCCACACGACCAGAAATAATTTCCCCAGCAAAATACTTCTTCATGGGATCATCCAACTGGATATATAACCCCTTGAATGTCATTGTTATACATAAATTAACCACTTGTTCCATTAATAAAATTGACTATGCATTTGTTCGTCGAATCTTGGTAACCAAGGGAACTGCGTTGGCAAACAAACATCTTCAAACTTTCCCAATTACTCATGTCAGCTTTTTGTTAATTCTTTGCCTTGCACAAATCATTTTTAATTGTTTTGATAACGATTTGAGATTTTAAAAGAGATTATTAATAAAATGCATTCAGTGGGAGAGCAGCCCTTCTACTTTTTCCAAAAGAGGAACGAACGATTGGACTGGAGAAAAATTGGTCAGTCTTTCACTTTTGCTACTGCTTTTGCATGCTTTAGCTCAAATTTTGCAAATTAGCTCAAATGCAAACATGATAAAAGTGTAATGCATTAAATTTCAGCATCAATGGACCTGGAGAAACTAGTTCACGAAGGAGAGACTGGAGAGCTTTTGGAATACATGAGTCCGATTCTATTTTGCAGAGCAGAAGCAGAGTTTGACCCCGATAAAACGGACCCAGGATTTATAAAAGTGTTCAAACTCTCCCAACTGATCGGACAATATTTGAGCCACTCCCATTCACAAGAGAAAACGAAAGGGGAGCGGTTAATGGTCTCCTATTCTGGGGTCACCGAAGAGAGGGACAAGGTCAAAGAGGAAGTTCAGGCTCTAAGAGAAAGTCTGGCATCCAACAAAAAAGAACTGAAGAGGGCAAAGGAGCTTTTGGCTTCCGCACAAACAAAAGCCTTGGGCTCCGATAATCAGGATGAAATTGATCAAGTAATATTACTACAATTAATTAAGAGATAGTATACAAATTGAGACTAATTGCAATAACGATTTTCCGTGTTTGTTATTTAGTGTCCGTACTGTAACAAGCGTTTTCTGACGCCGTTTTATCTCCACGCCCACATCCAACGACGCCATCAAGGGCTTCCACTTCCCCCCTTCACCGTCCCCTCAGTCCCCTCCTTATTCTCCCTTCAACAGCCCCCCACAAACTTCTCCCCCGGAAAAGTGACCCCCGCCGTCTACACTTTCACCATGAGTCCCAATGGAACTGTCAGCCAACAACATCTCTCCCCAGAAAAAGCCAAAGTCCAAGACTGTTCAACTCAAACGAACCAAGAAATTCTTCTTGCAAATTCTATTACGCCAAATCCAACAACCTCCGAAGGAGAGATAGTGACGATAAGGGAAAATGGGAATGATCCCGTGAAAGTGGACAAGGAAAGACTTGATTTGCAAGGGATTTGTGAGCTTGTGGAGGAATATTTGGAACAGAAAAAGAGCGTGGCGTCTCAAAATCAAGTTTATGATCAAATTGTCCACTCCATTTACGCCGGAACTAATAATATAAGAGAAGCAGATCCAATGACGACAAGTCAAGTTGTCGTCCCTGTCCCACTGACGAATAATGAATCAGTCAGCACGCGAGAGGACATTGAGCGAATAGAGGGACACGTAATGAGGATGAAGGACGAGTTTGAGAGCCAGTGGACAAATCTGTCTCAAAAGATTCGAGAATCTGGGATTGAAGAGTTACGAGATTCCTTTCTCACGGAAATTAAAAAAGTTCAGGAAATGATTCTCAACACTCCGAGAAAGGAACAGAAAGAAGAGTCTGTTTCTTTTCAAAGCCAAGAAAAGGAAATTCAGATGGAGAAAGTTGTAGAAGAGCCCAAAGCCCCATCAAATGTGGATGTGGATGAAAAACTATCCAAACTTGAAAATGGACTAGAGACAAAGGTATGCAAAATCATATGCAAATTTTATATGACATTTATAAAATATATATTTTTATTTAGATGCAGCAAGAATTGGAAGAATTACGGATGCGGTTGGAGAAACAAGAATATTTTTGGCGTTCGCAGCTTCAAACAATTGAAGAGAAACACGAATCTCAAATCGAAAAGTTACAAAAAGAAGTGGAAGAGAAAGAGAAAGAAATGCAACGAAACAATGAGAAAAATATAGTTCCTCATCCAATTCAAATGCTTCCACCTTTAACTCTACAAGTCCCTGAAAAAGATGAAATCTCGGAACGTTCGGAAGTCGTCTCGTCGTCAGCCCCAGTGGCTAAACCGAGAAGAAATTTTATAAGAGAAATTCATCCCATTTCAGGTTCTGACTCTGAGCCCGAATACTTGACCATCTTTCACGCTCAAGGGGACGCCAAACAAATTCAAATTCACAATGAGCCCCTACCAGCTTTGAAACGCAAGGAAGAAGATCAAGTATCTGAGTACACACTCTCATCCTCCAGTTTTGGAGAGGAGGATGAAAATGTGGGGGGCAGGGGACCAACCTCTCCAGGCTCCAAATACGTATTCGACAGCAATAAGGGGAAGTTGGTGGGGGTTGGAGAGACGCGGAGTGGGATGGAACTCGTCCGAGATCGAGTCGTCCTAAAGGAATTGGAGGACAAAGTGGAAGAACTAGGGATCAGTCCACAGGCCAACATAATAGGGATGGAGGAAATGGCCAGGGCCCTCAAACATCTCAAAGCAGACCGACGTTCAGTCGAGCCCCCCATCACCCCTGATGTCTTCCATGCACAATTGGAAGGGTTGAGGAAAGATGTTAAATACGAAGTGTCCAAGCGTTCCATCCACCAGAAATTGGAAGAATTTGACGGAGAGGGGGGATCAGTGGGGAGTGGGAAAAAGGGGACGCCAAGCCCATTTTCCAAAATAATCAAAAAGATGAAGAGTTCTGGGAACAATTGGAAACAAAAAGTGAGCTCTGCAATGAAACGAAAGCCAAAGGAAAATGAGACTAAAGAAGAGGAACTCAAAACAACGTTTTTCTCAAAGTGGGGCCGTAAAAAGAAGTTAAGAGAAACTAACAATGAAATGCCAGTGACCCCCTCTGCCCCTGAGGGGGAGGAGTCGGATGAGAATTCGAGTAGCAGTCGGCTTGAGATGCCCCCTTACATGACGAGATCCCAGCCCCTTCTGTTACACAGAAGAGACAGCAACAGTCAACGGGGAAAGGTCAGAAGGAAAAACTCAAACTCTGTCCAAGAAACCCCCAAAAGTTCAAAGAGGGCCCCTCCCCCAGAGGAAGTAGAAAGCAGCGACACGAGCATTTGGGAAGAGCAAGGATGGGAAACTGAAGAAGAGGAAGTAGTAAGACCCCCTTTGTCTTCTTCATCGTCATCCCTGTCAATGGAGAGACAGCCGTTGGCCAAGCCACGGACAAGGACTGTAAAGAGCGTGACGGACAAGAGGGACGTCAAGGGACACGACATCTCACCCTTCATGGTTGAGGAGAAAGTTGTGGAGAGACCTAAAACTGCCGGAAAGAAGAAGACTACAACCAATTCATGGGATTCGGATTGAAAAATATAAAGTAGAAAATATTTGTGTATATTTTTAAGGAGAAAATTAAGTAAAAATTATTATATTTCCATTAAATAATTTCATTTCATTAAAAGAAGAGGATCAAGACGAGTATTGACTTTCCCCAGCGCTAAAGCTCATCTTCATCCAACATTGTTCAATCTTTTTCCCCTTTCACGGAAAGTGTCTTTAAAAGAGGTGTAAAATGCTGCGGTCCCTTTCCAGAGGACTGAGGGGACTGGGGGGTGTGACCAAGACCAAGGGGCTGCCAATTGTAAGTAAACCAAAATTCCCTCCTTCATTATCACTAAAATAAAATCAATAATATTAAATTGGTAGACTGTTCCATGTGCCAATTACGTCAACTACCTGGATTCCCCCCTCGAAGGTCCCCCCTCCCAATACACAGACGTGGAAAAATCTTACGCCGAGTGGAAGTATGTGGAGCAGCTATTTCCCCCAAAACATGTTCCTCTGCCCCCAACGGAAGCGGGGGCCAAGTTTCCTTCAGGATGGGCAGTCCCAAACCCCCCGAAAGATTGTCCTTACCACATCCCCCGAACCCGAAATCACTTGATACCCGTCTATTGCCTTATATGGGACAGGGGACAATTGAGGGAGACGAGGATCAAGGCGGTGGAAGGAGATATTTGGCTTCTGGAAAAGGAAGTTGGAAGCTTTTTGAAAAAGCTCTACGGAAAGGATCAGATGATTTTGACGTACACGAACGAGGTGGCAAGATGTGTGGGGATCAGGGGGGACCATGCAGAAATTGTCAAGGAGTGGCTAGCAAAAAAAGGATTCTAAACTATAACTATTAGTAGAAATTATTTAATAATAATACTTATTGTAACTAGTCCATTTCATAAATAAAAGTTTGATGATACATAATGATGGGAGAGGATGCTTTTGTCCCAAGGACAGAGTTGGAAGTGTTGGAAGTGGGGACTCGGAAGAATGAGACGCATGCCAACATTTGACACAGAAGAAATGCTATATGCACTTTTCTGGAAAGAGATCAGCCACATTTCCTTCACCAAATCTGGAGCAAGTTCATCAAAGGGAAACTGTTGCAACTCTCATCCACAAAACATTTAAACAACTTTCATCATTTCCCAACAATTAAAGTTCCAAATCGGGCAAGTGCATTAATTGGGGGCTCATCCATTTAATTAAAGTTTGAAAACGTTTGCGTTGTGGACGCTACGCTTTTGTTGTGAAGGCCCAAAGCATAGCACTTCTCACATGATCATCCAGCAAACACAAAGAAAGCACACAAAGTGTTTGTTGGCTGGACGCATTTTGCAAATTCCACAATTTGTGTTATTTGTTAATTGTGTGGAGGGAGTGTTGGTTATCCCAAATATTTAGCATAATAGCCCCTTGTTTATAAAACCTCTGTTTACTAAATATTACGTGGACAAATCAACTTTGCCCAAATAATATCCAAAACGTTATTTTGCTGGAATAAGCAACTTTGTCAAAGGTTCGTTTTTAATTGCGACTTGAATATTTATTTAGTAGTATTTTTTAGTTTGGCTAGTTTACTTTCACTTTATAGACAAGTAACAGTTGTGCAAATTTAGATTGTTGATCAATAATTTGATCAAGGCTGACATCAATCACAATCATTTTTTTTACATCTGTCTTTAATTTCCAGATTAAATTAGTGAAAATTCCAATGTGAAAATGTCCTCGTCACCCACGACACAGGGTGAGTCGGAAAACGACAACAACGTTAGCTCTTTGGTAAGTCTGCATTTGCAAAATGATTGTAACAAATAATAGTACGTAACTGTTAATTATGTGACTAATTGTTAGATTGCTGAAAAGGGGACTACCCCTGGGGTGAGCACTGACGGCGTAGTGGACGACGACTTTTTCGACGAGAGCAGCATTGAGGCGTTGAATTGGAGCGAGGCTGACGAAGAGGAACTTCAGTTACAGCGTCGTCAACAAAAGTCGAAAACTTTGTCCCCAAAGAAAAGAAATGAAAAGAAGGGCGTCAAATTGTCAAACAAGGAAAACCTATCCATTGAAGGTAGTATAACTTTGAAAATGTTTTTTTTTAAGTTTGATTTATAAATTTCTTTTTCGCAGGGGAAATTGACGAAGCATTAATGGACCAATCCTCAAGCACTGTCCAAATGTTGTCTTCATCTCTTCTTCAGTCCATCAACTCCAACGTGGGGACGGATGACGAGTCACTTTCCAAAAAGAATCAAGTCATTGAAAGCTGGGCTTCGGATGTCCAAGATGCGATGGATGTTAAAATACTGGATGAAAGTGTTGCAAAAGCAAAGGACAAGAAGAAGGAAAGAAATCGAAAACGGAAAAATGAGGATGACCCAATGACCGTCAGCAGTACAACAACAATGGCTGAGGGAAATTTGGATCAGTTGTCCAATGTCCCCGTGTTGGACGATGGGGTAAGTTAAAGTGCTTTGTAAATTATGTTTTATTTTAAAAACCTTAATTGAATGAAAAATGATCATAATTTCAATTTTAGCCAATTTGGGATAAAGGACCCAAACGCTATCGATTTCAAGAGAACCGTCGCATCAATCAAAAGCTGACTTTTGGAGTTCTTTTTGCTCTTGTTTTGGCCATTGGATTAGGACTTGGAAATCTCGTTGCTTACAATGAATGCGAAAGCGAGTACAAACCCAACATCAAACAGCAGTCACATTCTGATGAAACTGTCAAAGGACCTTCAAGCTACACCGAACTTAAACCGCTGCCAGATAAAGAAGCAAACGTTCCAAAACGCATTCCAAAACCAGATATTGAAGTTGAGCGTGAGCAGTATGCAACGCAGATGCAAACTTTGTCAAAAATAGTCAAAACATTGGACAACTTGCAAATGAAGATTGATAAATTTGAAAATAAGACCAGAAAATTGGGTGGAGTTGTTGTTATGATGCAAAATCCTGCTGAGGAAGAAAATATGGACAAGCCAACAACAAAAGCTCCAACTCCAACTGTTCAAACTGTTGATGATGCGGATGCAGAGCATCCTGCCAAACTTCGTGAGTTACTTGAAGATTTGCTAAACGATGACTACGATGATGACGATATCAATAATATTACCAACAAGAAGAAGGAAGATGATATGCTTATTGACAGTTTAATTCATGGCATTGAGGAGACAGTGGACTATGTTAGAAAAAAAGAAATTGGTAAAAAACGTCGTGAAGAAATGGACAAATCTGCAGTATTCACTCCAAAAACAAAAGTGGATCGAACAATGGAAGCCACAGTAAAAGTATTGAGGAGAGCGGACGATGCATTCATTCAAAGAGAACGAGAAGAGTTGAGGGAAAATAAGATTTTGGGTCTTGCAGAAGAACGTCAACCGGAAGACTACAGCCCGGAAGAGAAGGCAGAAATTAAACGGAAATATTTCGAGTTCATTAACGACTATCCGTTTCGAATGGAAATTGACGTGGAAAAGGAGCGTCTCAAGTTTGTCAATGAAGAGCAGCAGCAACAAGAGTCACCCGAGATGGAAATGATGGAAGAACCACGTAATTTAGACTTTGCTGGTCTGGAAAATGAAATTAATGAAATTAACGAGTTCTTCAAAACTTACAACTACAAAGATGTCGAAGACGTTGATCAAGATGATAAATATTTGGACGAGTTGGATTATGACAACTTTGTGACATCTTCCCAGAACGAGGAAAAGGATGATGATGATGACATTCCACAACTAAAATCTTCCAAGAAATCCAAACGTTCCAAGAAAGATGAAGGTGGTAGCAAACCCAAAAAATCAAAGAAAAAATCTAAAAAATCAAAGTCTAACAATTTGAAATTTAAAGGTAGCGAAGATGGGAGAAAGGAGAAGAAGCAAAAACGTGAAAAACGTGAAAAGAAATGGGAAAAGGCGAGAGGAAACAACTATAAGAAGGGTTACGACATGAGTAACAATTGGTTTGATGACGATTCTGATGAAGATGACGATCACAAGAGAAAGCGAGGGAGCGCTCAGGACAATAATCAAAATGACAAATGGGCTGATGACATTGTCAACTGGAATTTGGAGCGTACAAAAGTTCGAGAAGAGATGCGAAAAGGGAGTGGAAGAGGCTCAAAGGCAAAATCTCAACTTCACCTTCAATCTTCAAATGGGAAGAAAGCCAATAATAATAATTGGCAATTGGAACGAGATCAAGTGAGAGAGAAAGTGAGGGGAAAGAACGAAAACAACAAAAACTATTAGTTATTTAGCCATCTATCAAATTTAAATTAATTATATTATACAAATACCACAAATTGAACTCAAATGTATTCCATACGTATTACATTCTTGTCTTGTTTTAGATGTATCCCATTTTTAGTACTCCTCCAGACCCCCGCACGCTTAAAGTCTTGGAAAATCGGTTTTAATGTGTAGTGCAATGTTTTCTTGACCCCGGACAGAAAATTAAAATTACTAATTATTAAAATTTGACGAATTTATGAAAATTTATGATCAAATTAATAATTAATACTTGATGTGAGTTTTAAATTGATGTGATATGTAGTACATGAAATTTTAAAAATAATAATAATATACAAAAATTTTTGTTGCTGCTAATTCCGTCTTGTTTTTTTTCATAACGAATGCAAAGTTTTTTTTAGATTAATTATTTTTATTTTAATCATTTGTTCTGTAGAAAACATGAAAAATTACACGCTAATTATTCTGGAAGTCCATAATTTCATCTGAGCATTTTTTTTATACAGTCCATATAAAAGTTATGAGCAAGTGTTCATGCAAAATCATAAAAAAAAACGGAAAAAAAATATCCAAAAGCAAAAGAAAAACAGCTTTATTTTAATGCAAAAGCCAGCAGACTCACAAATCAAATTGTTGGCAATAATTAAATGTGCCAAATTAAAATAACTTTAGTAGTTTAGTTAAATCAAGTGGAAAATATTATATGGAATTTTTTCATCATGCATTTCATAAAGTACAGTTTAAGTCTGTTAACTGAATCACAATAATAATACTTACTAAAAAGTCATTTTAGTACAATGTACAATTAATTTAAGTCGTTGTTTGTCTAGAACTAATTAAACAGGTAGTTTTACTATGGCCGAATGGTTTCTTATCACTGGTTTCGAAATTAGAGAAAAGTTTTCTATTATTATGCTATTTTTGTATAATACTCCAGTTAAATGAGCGGAATGTCATGTTCAACTAATTAATAGTTAATTAGTAATAATAATAATTACAAAGTTAAGGCACTTTTTTATATATATAAAACTAACCCAGAGCCATATAAGTACATTACGTTTAAGAGTTTTGTTAGTAAGCAAGAAAACTTGGGCCATTACTTAAATATTTTTTTTTACAACTTGTAATAACTAAAGTTAATCGTTTGGTTTCATGATACACAAAAAATTGAACATTATAATTTCATGGAAGTTTTGTTTTGCTATTTGATTATGCAGTTTCGCCCTCCCCATCAAAACTTTCTTCTTGGGATTGGGCTGAAGATTCATCCGCAGGACCAGAATTTGCCAACGAGCCACGAAGTCGACTGGAATTCAAACTCAAACTTGTCCCCGTCCCCCTTCTGTAAAACAAAGGACAAATATTATAGAAAACATCCTCAAAACTTTTAACTAAACTAACACACAACACAGTTAAAGCTTTTTTTAAATGATTACTTTTCCCATTTCACTTTTCCTCCTTTCCCATTTCTTTTTGGAAGGTAGCAGTGTCAAATTAACAACAATTCATCAAACATCTTACAACAAGAAAGAAGAAAAAACATAAATATGATTCAAAACTTACCGGAGCTTATTTTTAAGATTCCCATTCTCCCTGGCGAGGGATTCATAACTTTCCTGCAAATCGTCAAGATCTCGTTGCAACTTCCGCTTTGTCCCCTTTTCCCGACTGACTTCCTCTTCAGTCTCGTCAAGCTGGCGTTTGAGGGCCTTCACTCGTGCATTCGTCTTGTCAATTTGCTCCTTCATGACCCCAGAGCCTCGTTTCTCATCCTCGAGCTGAAGGGCGAGTTCTTTCAACCGTTTGTCTTGTCGTCGCACCGTTTTCTGTTGTGCCAGTCTCTCTTTTGCCTCCAACTCTAACTGTTCCTCCAATTGTTGGACTTTGTTCTCGAGGGATGTAATGGTGGCTTTTGTCTTTAACTTTTGGCTTGTGTCCAATTCGCTTAATTTTTGTTTTAGCTCCTTGTTTTGTTTTTCCAACAATGCTCGGGCGTTTTCCAGCTTAGAATTGCTGGATTTTTCTACCTGAACTTCAGCACCGAGTTGTTCATTTAAAAGAACAGCTTTTCGAGCTCGCTCTTGCAGCAGCTCGTTGTTGCTTTGCTCTTCTTCCAATTCCTCTTCCAAACTTTGGATTCTGGCTTCCAGCCTTCGTTTTTCGTCTACCAACAACGTTCCGCGATTTGCAGCATTGGAACCTTCTTCTGCAAGTTCGTCTCGTTCTGCTTCCGCAGCTCGGCGTTGACGTTCAGAAGCTGCGAGGTCTTCTTGTAATTGGAAAATTTCAGTTTCGATTCCTTTCAATCGTTTTTCTGCCTCTTTGGCTACAGCAATTGCTTCATCGCGACCTAAACGAGCTTCTTCTGCATCCCGCTGAAAGTCTTTGATTTGTCCTTGAATCTTTTTGAGCTGCTTAAGAGCATCTTCCTTCATTTTGTTGTTGGCTTCCATATGACCCACAAGTTCGTTGTAGTCAGATTCCAACTTTTTCCTTGCGTTAACGGCCGCTGTACGATTTTTGCGTTCATCCTCCAGTTCGGCTTCAGTGTCTCGGAGTTGTTTGAGCAGGCCCTTACGTTTTTCCTCGTTGCTCTCTTCTTTGGCTTGAAGATCCCGTTCAAATTGGGTTTTAAGAGCTTGCATATTAACTTCCAAACGGAGTTTTGCATCTTCCGTTAGCTGAAGCTCATCCTCAAGCTCCTCAATTTGTGTTTTTTGTTCACTAAGTTGGGATTCGAGTGTTCGTTTTTGTTTCTCGAGGTCGTGGACATTTTTATCTGCTGTGCCTTGAGAGTTTGCGAGCTCATCCAATTCATTTTGCAACTGACGACGAATTCGTTCGAGTTCCTCAATTTGGGCGTCCTTGTCTTCCAACTCACGATTAAGGGAGAGAAGTTTTGTCTCTTTTTCTCTTGCCTCTCGCTCTGCTTGATCTTTTTCTTGAGAAAATCGTTCACTTATAGATTTTTCTTCCAAAAGGATTTTATCAAAGTTTCGTTGTTTCTTTTCCAGCTCGATAACTTTAGATCGTTGAGTCTCGAGGTCAATTCCTACATCTTCGAGCTCTTGTTGTAATTTTTTCCTTGATTTTTCCAACTTGTCACAATTTGCTACTAGCTCTTCGTTTTGAGTTCTAAGTGTCTCCATATCCTTAAGTACTTTCTTTTGGGCATTTTCTAGTGTTGTAATTGTTTCCGTGTCTTCCTCTGCCTTCTTTTTCAGCTCGAGCACTGAGGCATTTAAGCCGGCCATTGCCTTTTCAATGTTTTTCTTTGCCTCTTCTTCTTCTTCTAGTTGTTCTACCAATTGATCTTTCTCGCCCTCAAGTTGTCGGAGTTTTGCAGAGAGCGATAGTTTTTGCCTTGTTTCCTCTTCAAGAGAGGATTGGATTTCTGCCAGTTGACTTTCTACTGCGGCGCTATTTTTCCCGGCTGCAGAAGCTTTAGAGTCTGCGGCTTCCAACTGGGTATAAGCAGCTTCAAGTTCCGAGGTCAATTTGGTCAGCTTTTCTCCTAGCTCTGCCTTTACCCGCTCACTTTCTGCCAATTTTAGTTGGAGCTCTTGAAGTTGGCTTTCTTGAATCTTTCGTTTCCGTTCATTCTCTGTTTTTGCGCCTTGTAGATTTTTCAACTCATTTGAGAGGTCGACGTTTTCAGCTTCTAAGCTTGATTTAGCCTTTTCGAGATTTGCTCGTGCTTTTTTCAGCCCATCCAATTGTTCCATGAGCTCTTGAACCTCTGAAACATGCTTGTGGCGATTTTCCGCGAGTGCGGATTCGTGGGATGCGGACTCATCTTCTAGAGACTTTTTAAGAGCAGCCAATTCTTGTTCTCGTTTTGTTCTCAGCTCTTGTTGAGCGGCTGTCGTGTCCAAAGAGTCCAAAAGTTCGTTCTTGAGAGCTTCCAACTCTTCGTTTAAATCTCGTTTTGTTTTTTCGGCCTTATTCCTTGCTGCTTTCTCCACTTCCAAATCTTCTTGGAGCTCGAGCAGTTGGGATTCAAGTTCTCTGAGGGCTTTTTGGGCCGCAGCTTTGGATGCAGACTCCTCATCAATTTTACTGAGCAGTGTTCCGATTTCTTCCTCTTTTTTGGCCAAGTTGAGCTGAAACTCTTCAACTTGAGCTCGTTTCTCGTTAATTTGCTCTTTGATGTCAGAAAGCTCAGACTCCATTTTTCGCTTGAGTCGGTCATTTTCCTGTCTTGCCTGTTGCTCTTTTTTAAGTCGTTCTTCAATCTCTGCAATTGTGGCTTCGTGTTTTGCCTTTAACTTTGCCAAATGCTTGCTCTTTTCTTCTTCCTCTGCCAGGCACTGGCTAAGGTCGTTGTTTTTCTCTTCTAAACTTTTCTTTTCTTTGATTAGTTTACCATTCGAGTCTTCTGCTAGAACTAAATCTTCCTCCATCTTTTTAATTTTAGCATCTCCTTGAACTTTTTCCAATTGGAGCTTTTGGCGAGCGGCTTCTTCCTCTTCTAATTGTTCTTCTAGATCTTGGATGTTAAGTTGAAGCTTCTTTTTCTCTTGATTGAGGGCAACCACGCGCTCTTCTTCCTCCTCAATTCTTGCTTCCATGTCGTGGAGAATTTCTTCCAGTTCTTGCTTTTTGAGGGCGAGTCTAGCTCGCATTTCTTCAGCTTCAGCGCAAAGTTCTGTTTCCGCTTGCAGTTGTTCTGCTAGCATAGACTTTTCTTCCATCGCCACACTTAGTTTGTGTTCCATTTCATGAGTTACAGATACTGTCGTGTCCAACTTGTTTTTGAGAGCTTTTAGCTCATCTTCCTTTTGAATCAGTTTCTCATCTTGCTTGGTAACTTGAAGGAGTGGCTTGACTTTTGTATACAGACGCCACCATTGCCAATTTCGAAGTTTAAGGTACGCTGAACAATTTCGTTGTATTATGCGAATGGCGTTGAGCTGTTGGACACGTTTAGAGTACATTTTTCGAGCTAACATCCCACGGCAAAATGCTTGAAAGTTGACAATTAAATCGGTGATTTTCAAGTCTCGTTCTTCTTCCAAGTGAGCTAATACTCCGGCACGTAAAAAGATTTTGGATTGTCCAATTCGATAAAGATTGGTATCTAATTCCAGGGCGTTTATCTGCAGAAGAACGAGCAATAGTTATTATTAGTAAAACAATAAAATTATGTTTGTGTATTTTTTTCATTAACAAAATAAATTACCATTTTTTCGCAAGCCTTCTTTCCGTCCATAAATCCTTTAGGGATTACATTAGGAGTCAACAGTTCATAACGTTGTCTGAATTCTTGGAAAGGAATCCTATTGGGAAATCCTTGTCTGCAAATTCGAATTCCTTCCAACACCCCATTGCATCGAAGTTGGTCAAGGACAAGAGGGGCGTCAATTTTCCCTGATCGCTTTTCGTGATTTGGAATGATACAGCGCACAAAGTTGGGATTCGTGTTTTTCAGCGTGGCCATCAATTTTGATAACTGCTCCTTGTACAATTGAGAAACTGTTCGGAACATTCCCTTTCGTGTCCGAGCTCCGAATTGGGTGTCTGACATTGCTTGTTGAGCCATTCCTACTATTTCAGCTATTTTTTTTTAAATTACAATTTTAGTACAGATTACGGATTTCAAAATAATGAATTTTAAACAAATTCCTCACCATCTTTCCAAATTGTAACAACAAATGGATCCAAACTGTTTTGTACCAACTGAACTACGTTTTCATTGAGCGGATCCATGTTTTTCATCAGCCATTGGGCTGCAGAATAGTCAACTTTCCCTGCGTAGTGCAACACTGCAAAATCCGCTGCCCCACGGAAATCTGTCTTGAAGAATTTGCTATGTTGTGTATGAGCAGACAATAATTTCTCAACAAAAGATTTGTCGGTGGCTTTTGGGAACCAACACTCTTCGTCCAACAATGCTAAAATTCCCATCGGCTTTTCAATTAGGTCAATTGTGGGCTGAAGATCGAGGCCAAAGTCAATAAACTTCCAGTCAATTCCTTCCTTTTGATATTCCTCTTGCTCCAACACAAACATGGTGTGATTAAACAACTGTTGAAGTTTTTCGTTGGTGTAATTGATGCAGAGTTGTTCAAAGGAGTTTAGTTCGAAAATTTCAAACCCTGCAATATCCAGAATCCCGATAAATGAGGCTCCCTGACGCTTCGTTCGATCAAGACTCCGGTTTATCCGATTGACCAACCATCTAAAAAGTCGTTCATATGTGGCCTTGCCAATCGCTTCTACAGCAAACTCTACTTGTTCCTTTGTTTGAGCTTTGGTTACGTGATCTCGTCCAACTTTAATCCGGGGTTTGAGGAAAGCTTTAATCATCTCGGTCACATTGAGGCCAAGCAAATGTGCCACTTTTTGGGCAACTGTGTTGTCTGGAAGGATGGCTTGGTCAGAATTTCTTTCTTGCTTAAATTGCATGTTTCCAAAATGAAGAACTGCAGAGACAACGCGGAATATAGAGCCCAAATCTTCGGCCAACATTCCCATAATGGCCATTGATTGAATCGTTGCTTGAAATTCGACAGTGTCGTCAACGCCAGGGACAGGAAGCCCACCATTTGTGAGGAATGTGTAGTTTGAGGCTGGCTCCAAAACGAATTCCTCTGTAATTTGTTTAAAAATTCAAGAGTTAGAACTCGTTTGGACAACAAGTCATTAATTATCATTTCTTTTGAATAGGTTTAATTAGAATGAAAAATGAGGTGGTTGTTGTTACTTCTTTGTGCATCTGTGGCGCCTGCAAGGAGTTGGTAGAAGATGTGAAAGCTCCGCTCGTCTTTGGCCTGTCGAATTGCTCTCGATTTCTCAAGAAGGTAAGTCTCTATATTTGCTCCTGCGATGTATCCCGACGTGTCAAAGTTTATACGGATGAATTTACCCTGAGAGAGAAGAAAAACAATCCAATTAAAAACTGTCATCCGAGACAGGAGTTGAATTTAACAAAGCAACATGTAATAATAACAATAATAAAAGATGTAGTTCTGCGGGGAGCCTTCTTTGACAGTGATGCCACCAAAAAAGAAACTACATCTTTCTCCATTTAAGGAGTGCGCAAATTATGCCAATTATAAAATAAAATGATATCAACTTACGAAACGACTGGAGTTGTCATTTTTGACGGTTTTTGCATTGCCAAATGCTTCCAGAATAGGATTTGCTTGAAGGAGTTGTTGTTCGAGCTCCCCCTAAATAAATACATACAACTCAATTAACTCATTGTTAGTTAAATTACATTGCCTCATAAAACTTGATCATTTTGATTGAATAAGTCAAGCTCTCATTTCATGTGCAATAAATATCACTAAATTCAAGCTAATAAATTAATAGGAAAGGCATTAAATGATAATAAAATAAAATTATTGCAGGGCATGTACTTCTAATTGACTACATGTGCCAATTAGAAAATAGATTTGTGTGTGCATTATTTACTTACGATATTGAAAGTGGGCACCTAAAGGAAATAACCCAAACCAAAGCGAAATTTTTTGCGAAATAATCCAAGAGGCGCAGCAACAGCAGCAAATCATCAAAAGTCAGTGCAGATTCAGATCAAAATTCCGGTAGAAATACATGCAATCAGAGGGTCAAGTTAAAATATCAATCAATCAAAAATTCACTCCATCATAACACCAACCACACTCTCATTCCGATTTCGTTCCAAATTATACTACTTTGTAATTTTTGTAAAAAAAATCAATGCTACATCTTTCTGGGCTAATTTTTTTTTATAATAAATAAATTAGGCAAGAAAATGCTTATATACTACTTTACTTAAAATAAAATGAAAAATTGCATAGGGAAAGTTCAAGTTTTGGAAATAAGGGAAATAGTTTTTCATAAAAAAGGTTTTGGAAGACATGATTTTGACAAATGTTGAGGTCAAACCGTGGAATGATGGATGCCAGCTCCGCGGGGCTTGCTCGCCGCGACATACGCCAAATACTGAATAACTTTTTTGGTGTTTTCCGTCTTCCCTGCACCAGATTCCCCAGTACACAAAATAGATTGATCCTCTCGCTCTGAAAAAACATGAATAATTTTGATTCCATTAATATTCAACTCCAGTAGAATTCAAACAACTTTTTCCACATCTCCTCCTCATTATGTAATGACTCTCTTAAATGCCATAATCCTTTAATTTAATTTAAATTCTCATATTACAACTAATAAATAAATGCATTGCCAGCAGTTTGTTACTTTCCATATGCAGAATTATTATTTTATTTTTTTTAGAATTGGATGAATTTGCATCGAGTTGACATTTTGTGGCTGGTAATGGCAAATCATCTCATTAAATTGCAGAACAAGACAAATCAATGAGAGGTTGAAGGAATTTTAAATACAATGGGCAGATGTAGACATAACAAAGCTATTATTATCATTTATACCCATCGTCATTCCATTGTGTCCCCCATTGTTGATTGTTCATTATCTGGGGACAAATGAGAAAGGCTGGCTGACAAATAAACAGCAAACCAATTTCACTTTTTGGACAGAAGAACGACAAACGTTTGCTGGCATAAAATAGCTACTTTTCCATTAAAAATCCTGCGGTTTTGATCTGATCTGATTAATGTTACAGAGAGAATGCAATTTAAAGGATGATTAGATCTGCAAACGTATATAAGTAAATGTCACGTATATTGTGTATGGGAAGATATTGATCGGATAAAGTTGAAGATGGTGATCATCATCAATAACAATTTATATTAATTCTGCATCCCATATAATTATTGCGTTGGATTGCCAAATGAAGCGGATTGTTATGCCCAAATGCCCATGCGTTACTACTTTTGCGTTAAACAATCCCATTTTAGTCCACACAAAAATGTCTTTGACCTGAAATGGACAAAGGCTGCTGCCACACACACAAAAAATGTGAGTTGGAGATGATGACGGCTGGCTGACAAAGTTTACCATATTAGGTCTAAAGGATTCTAAAGATCTCTTGCCCAAGAAAAAAAACTTTGCATACATAACATAACTTGAAGCTGGTCGAGTTCAATTTCAGATTAGAACCAGATAATAAACACTAAGATGGAATTTGCTAGCTCAACTTTTGAGTGAGAGTAAAAGCAAACTCGTGTCCTACCAATAAATTATAAGGAATGTAGTCAACAAGTGGCGTCCTTTTTACCTCTAAAAGACGGACGGACAGACAAAAGTGGTGACTAATGGTCAATGTAGAATTTTGATAAGGAATTTCCGTCTTTAAAAGCCAATCAGCCAATACCACACTTCCTCTCTACAGTCTCTCGAATTAAACACACAAAGTCAAGTTACCTAGCCCAATGTTTGTCTTTAAATTAACTTTAATTTGACTCCAACTTTAGAATGGCCGTATTTGGGCGTAAATAGAAAATGTGTTTTATTATTTGTGGCCATGTTGTATGCCAAATATGTGTGGGGATGGATTATAGATCAACGTGGAATTGCTCAACTTGTAAACTAATCAAAGCGTCATGAGACTGAGACAGGGGACAATTTAACAAAGTTTGTTTTTGGCCAACAATTACTCAAAAGAAGCTCCTTCCTTTTAAAGTCATCTTTCACTCTAAAGCTGGCCAAATAAATAAATAAATATGTTTTCCATCCTAAACTCAAATCATTTTGCAGGCCATGTGTTAAAAACAAAGAAGACAACGTAAATGAGAAATGATGATGATGAATATTAAAATTGGAATTTTATGACAACATTAAACAGGATGTGCTGAGTCATCACTATTTTGAGGATATTACATTTTATCTTATCGCTTACCTTGGAGCATGCATCTGTAGGCAGAGTCCGTGATGGCGAAAACGTGGGGCGGAACGTCATAGCGCTTCTTCCCTTTGTATAATTCCATTATTTTCTCAGTATAAATTGGAAGACGTTTGTACGGGTTGACCACGACGCAAAAAAGGCCGGAATATGTCTGTAAAATGACACGACAGACGATAAGCAAGGCATAATTTCATTAATTTGTGGAGGGGGACTCACGTAGATAAGCCCTGAATAGTATCGATCTTTAAGGTTGTGGAGGACGGAGGCTTCGTTTAAACAGGTGAGATCCGCCATGTCTTCGACTTTGTCGAAACGTGGAGGATTCATCTTTTGGATGTCGTCTTTATTCACAATCATTCTTTTTGAAGTGTCCACCATTTCCACTTCCACTTCATCCCCCTTCTCCCCCTGTAATAATTAAATTGTCAGTTAGAATTTAAAAAAGAATGACACATTATTTTGTTGGAATCTACCTTAATTGACGCCGGGACAAAGCCATACGCCTCATTTGGCACCCAAATCAGTCGTTTCTGTGTCCACTCTGCTTGACTGGCAGGGTCGTTGATAACCTTCCGGTCAACAATGAGGTACTTGAAGTCGGGGTCGTTTTTGTCCAGTAAATCCCCAGCCCCGCCGGCACCATTGTTGGTGCCGTTGGTATTATTTGTTTTTTGAGGGGAGGGGGTCCCACCCCCCTTGGGAACTGTCATGTCGCACTGTTAAAACTAATCTTAATTATCACAAGGGTTAATTGTTGTTGTTGAGCCGTATAAAAAGTCAGTTGGTAGTTTGACAGCCTCCAAAGCAATGACTGAGAGGAATTTATTTGAAGTGAGCCAAAGTGAGAAGTTTGAACTACGGAGTGAGTATTGTGCAGGTGTGGTCTCGGCCCACGTTGCCAGCTCCCCAACCCAACAACGTCACCCCCACGACCCTTATGACCTTAACAGCACGTCACGGGTCGTCTGGGAAGGGACAGCAATGAAAATGGGACATAAATTGACACAGTCTCAACTTGCCTCTTTTCCTATTCCATCCACTCACAAGCATTCATTTAGACAAGGATTTCAGCCACTTATCAAAGACAAACATCTTAACAATCCCAGACCAATTCTGGAACTATAAATTAATTTGTTGGCAATTTTACGGCCAATTTTCTGAAAGTATTTGATAAAGAGTCTCAACTTCCCCAAACGTTGATGACCAAACTTTGGTCACAAACTGGCAACATTTTGCAAGTTGCTTGAGTTTGCTGAAGATGGAACTTGAGGTACTTGAATTGAAAAAACGTTGAAATGAACGCTTTGTTGTCTTCCAGTACAAAACAAATGACGTAACCCTTTTTTATCTGCAAAAATTGAATCGGCGTTTATTTTGTAATTGGAGGTAATTTGCGACAAACTTAAGCTTAAATAATGCTTTTATTGTTTTGACACAATTTAGAAGTTATTAGAGGCTGGCCAAGTTTTGGAATTACAACTAATAAACTGCGTTTCACTTCCATCAAAGTTATTAACATAAGGAAACGTGAGGGATTAAAAAGTAGATTGATCACATTAGAATATGAATGAAAACAAACTCGACACGGTCACGAAGTCTTGTACTTTTCCCATACATTAGCATAAATTCATATTCTCCTTATTACTACTAACTAATTATTATAATAATTGTTTACATCTTGTTGTTGACATTTCCATAAAAGTGGGGAGCGTGTTGGAAGTGGGAAATGTGGGTCATCTTTCTGTGGGGAGGTGTGTTAAGTGGAGGGGAGCAAATTTGATGATGAGCTCCAATTGCTCTCTATCTCCTTTCGGTGGGGAAAGCAGGATTTTGTGGAGAAAGTTTGGGGCTGGGGCTGACAGGGAAGATTTATTAACAAAGCCCCGTCCTACGTAAGCAAGAGATTGGAAGCATTCATCATTTCTCGCGTCATTACGTCCATAGACCCTTACAAATGTCCCTTCAGCCAAAGTTCTAGGTCAAAGGGAACGGCAAAACAAATTTTAACCCAATTTCCAAATGAAATCACCACAAAGTAAAAGGAGCCTTAATTAAAAGGATTATGTAAATGGGCCATTAGCAATTTGTCCATTGTTGGTTGGAAGCTGGAACTTTCCCTCTTGTATTTTGGGAGAAGATCCGTTGGATTTTGTTGGAAAGGTTCCAGTTTTGTGTACCAACTTTAGTCACCTACATTCCGTGCTGGCCTTGATTTGGCTGCTGACGGAACAAAGTTTTGCGTACGTAGGCGTCCCGAGCGCCTCCGAAGCCCCTTTGTTTTCCTCTTCCCGTTGAAGACTACATATCCTTGACCTAAATATAGGCCCGCCCTCGTCTCCCTCCCAAAGGCGTAGGCGGAGGCTCCAATGGGATGGGAAACACATTTTAATATCGGAGAAAGCAGGCTTAGCCCTAATCAACATTTTTAGTCCTGCCTGAGCTGCTACATATTCAGGAGAAAGAAGAGAGGAATTATTAGAGTTGACGTCACATAATGCACTATGTGTATATTGTGTATAGACTGTCTATATGTCCAAAGAGACTAAAACAAAATAGACTGTAGACTCTGCTGAATGAGTGCTTTCTTTGCCGTTGATGTCAAAGTCAGTTCTCTGACGTCTGTGCTTAATGTAAACAGAGAAAGGGGCTTTTTATGAATGATTCTCCTCACTCCTTCAATCCCCTTCATAATTTCACGTTTTTGAGCTCAATTTGCTCTCTCCTCCTTTTCCCAATTTGCGACCAACAAATAAAAGAATATAATAGTGGCCTTTAAGCGGATTTTCTTTATTGATTTCTCCTTTCTCCCACAACAAAGGACAGGGATGGGATTAGGATTTTTATTTCAGAGCCCAGTCGTGGCTCTTCTGGACTTTGCATGAAAAGGACAAATAAGCTGATTACATTTTGCGTAGTTTGCTCTTGCAACATTCAACGTTGGCAGCAGAAGGCTAGCCCCAAATTCCTCAAAGAGATTTACATCTAAAGTCATTTCTCAAAGGATGAAACTTATCGGGAAAACTTACATCACTCTCAAACTATATATGGCTTCAAAGAGATTTTGGATTAATATTGAATGTTATTGGAGTATTTTTACTTCTTGCTTTTGTCTGGGGATAAGAATGGAGGCTATACTTATTTTGACATTTGGGGATTGTGTGATGAATGGAGTCTAAAATGTGGACAGAGTCAAGTGTTGACTTGGCTTTTGACATTAGATAATCACTTTGCAAAAAATCTCGGCCTTCAACTTTTCTCCAGTTCAGCTCAAAGCCCAAAAAGAATTCAATTTGTTGCTGAATTTTCTGCAGCAAATAAAATAAACGCCCACGCAAAACAAAGTTGAAAGTGACGCAGAGAAAATTAATCCCCAATTTATTAAAGTTTGATTTGAAAATGGTCTTGCTAATAATCAAATCAAATTAGTAAACTTTCCCCATCAACTTTCTAATTGATCTCCATTTGCAGTTTCCCTTTTGACCTTTCATTGATTTAATGTCATCCCAAAAGTTTGTTAATTATAGAAGACAATAGAATGCAGAGGCAAAAATGTTGATGTAATTAAAATCAGAGGAAAATGGATAAATAGCGCAAGAAAAGCACGTTCCAAGTTCTAAATTAAATTCCGGTCTCTGGAATTCTTTCTCCTCGGAGTAATAAATCAGAGGAATGATTAAAACTGCTTTTACACTTTTCCTTGCGCCCCCGGCGTCGTTCGTCCTTCGCAAAACCATCATCATATTCTTGTTATTCTTGAGGAAATTTAATACGGGTTTATTGTGATGTATCCAGAGTTTAATTCACAATAATATTCTCAACTTGGTGTTGCAATGGATGAGCATCACCTTGAATGAAGCTGAAAGTTGGCCAGTTAAACTCCCATTGCTTTACATGTTTTTTGGAGTCTGCATTTCGTTCCATTGCAGCGTTGTTCATTTCGTCCTTCTTTTACCCTTCCAAAGAGCAAACGGGCTGACACGCCATCCAAAATATCCAAACATCTCGTTGCACAACAACAAGACTTTTAAAATCCCCATTTATTTCAGTTAGTGATGGCTTAATTCAAATGCTATCATTCATCTAACAAAATCTCACGTCATTTCCCAATTGTGCTCTGCCAACGTTTCCTACTTAAATACGCTATTTGTGTATTTGGGTCTTGAGTTGATCTGGATTTTCTACAACTGCAGATCAAGCAATCCGATTACCCAACAATATTTATTCAATCCCAAACTTTGACAAACTTTACTTTCCTTCAGAAAGCTGCTTAATTACTAAATTCCGTGATTTTCTCTTTAATTCCTTGTTTTCCTCATAATTACTGCTAAATATAGTCGAGACAAATGCCATTTGTTATTATGTAATGTACTTTCACTCCCATACATTTTTATGTTGTATGTACAAATAGATTGTTGTGAGATTACTATTTGAGACTTGCTTATGTAGAGTACAAGACTTGCTTATGTAGTTTTTCCGCAATTTGTCAGTTCACCTGCTCCAAATAAATTATGAGATGTGTATGGGATCTATTTCTGTAAGTAAAGGGCCCTTACGCCCGTCCCTGACATGCCCATAACCTGAACTACTGCTAACAATGATACGCTTGCCTGACTGCTGAGACTCCTTGGTCCGTGAATGTGTGGCAGAAAGGGGGTGAAGCCCGGTGGGTGTGACCCAGAAAGAATGAGACACAACGAGAAGGATTCGGGAGCGACTATTTATTA
>JAQIXN010000749.1:0-29376 GCA_034698145.1 Proisotoma minuta
TTGTTGTAAGTATACGCAGTCAAGTTATGTTCTAAGCAAAAGTGGAGAGATAATTACTGTTCTAGTCAAAAACAAAATTCTGACACTGACAAGTTTTTAATTTCATATACCTCCTATGGATTCTCAATTAGTTGGTCAATGGAATGTCTAATTACCGTGTTGTTAATGCGAACAAAATGTTTTAAGAGTAGTATATATATATATGCCCAATTTGACCCCGATATATATGTGTATATATATCAAATTGGGGAAATTTGAGAAAATGCAACATTTACAAATGCAATATTATATATAGTAGAAAGGTCGACGATGTATAAAATGAACTGCTTCAAATGAAAAAAACCTTTCATTCATGATGCAAATTGATTTTCTCCTAAAGTTGTTTCCAAATTACGTCAATCATGTTAGTGCCTAAATTAGTCATCAATTCAACTTGACATCTTATTATTTGTTAGCAGGTCAAATCTAATTGTATTGGGCTAGTAAATGTATACCTGTCGGAATTATTTAGCGGTTTCGACTAAAAGGGACGAAATTGAAGTTATATATACAGGCTATATCACTATATATAATATCTTATGTTTCACCTGCGCAAGTTGAAAGTTTTGAAAAGATAATTAGCTCTTCCTAGGCTTAAAGCTTACGGAATATAAATAGTGCATTTTTCAGGATTTTTTCCTTGATTAGTTCTTTATCCCTTGTAGGTCTTTGAATCACACATTATTTCACACAATTTCCTTTTTATTGCGCAAAGTAATTTCCTTCAATGGATGCAAAACGAAAATTCATGATTTGCATAACAAATTGTGACAAAAAAGAGATTGGTTTAAAGCAATGATAAGAAAGAGACAAATACTTTTCTAATAAAAAGAAAAAATAAAGTGGAATTGAAAGGACTTTGCTTTACTTCATATCACATTGCACTAGATTGGATGACATTGGCAACTCACTGGAAATTCTGTCATTCCAAGAAGCAAAGTGTGTTGGGTATCTGAAAAAGTGTTTGTAGTCAGTCTTATACATAATTCAACAAATGCCGAACCTCCAACATTAAAGGAGGAGGCATATTTGAGCTCAAGAGACTTTTAAAATAGGTGACTCAAACAAAGAAAAACTCTGCCATACAGTTCAATCTTAATCAACTCTTTTCCTGTCGTGAATATCAATTCATTCCTTGGAAAAACTTTGGCACCTACAAAGTATTGTAATAACGTAAAGGAACTTACTGAATTTTACTGAATAAATACAAAGCCGTTGATGAAAAAAGTCACAGATAGTGAACAAATATGGCAGTTTGGGTCAAAACTACATACATATACAAACTTTGCCTACTTGCGAAGGTAATTTGGCTCAAATTTGTGAAGTAAATGAAAAAAGTCTAAAAATAGGGAAAGAATTAAAAATTTATAAACTTTTGGTGCTACAAATGTCATTGTTTCTATCTCCAACTACCAATGACTATTATTGTTTAACTATAACCATGAAGCTGAGAATTGGAGTTAAAACTTTCCTTTACCATGCACATTCTACATGTTGTGAAATGCATTATGTACAGAAAGAGGAGACTTGTTCAAGCTTTCTCCGAAATAAAGACTGTCAAGAGTTGTGTTGTACAACGGTAGAAAATTCCAACAGAAATCTCGCTTTCACCGAAATTCATTGCTGACATTTGTATACCACAGACAGTGGATTTGAGGTGAAAGAAAAGTCCAATGTGAAATTCCAAGAGTCAAGAATAGCTAAAGATGAATATTTTCTTCAGCTAAACTTTTATTTTTTTAATACATTTTTTGCGTATTCTTCAAGTGTAATATGGAATGTGCAATCTTTTTTATATTTCCGCAAAATACATTATATTTCATGCCTTTTATCATTCTTATAAAATTATGGATCAAAATAATTGAAATATAGCAGGTGCAAACATACCTTAGATATCCGCAACTCCACCCAATTGATTTTCTTGCTTTTTTGAGGGCACAGGGAAAAATGAGACACACGCTTGGATTAAAACTTTGGATTCTCTCGTATATCTCAAGTTTGCAAGAAAAGTGCATCAAAATAATGTACTTGGTTGATTAAGGTACAGAAATTTGCTATCTGCAATTTCCTTTTAGGAAGTTTGGTTTTTAAACTTTCACCCTTACAGGTTTTTTTTGCTTTCACTTTCTCAAGCTGCAACAATCCAACCCTTATTTAACTTTTTCAATAAAATAAAAACAAATTATCTCAAAGTTACTTTAAGTTTGTTACGTTTGTTTAAAGAATACGAAGGGAATTTGAAATGTTTGAGGTTGACAACCAACAGATTGAGGTTAGGCCAATCTTTCACGATCTTTACTGCTTGAAGTTTTCTGTGGAACTGAGTCGGAGTTGGGCTCTGTTTGTCCTTTTACTTGCTTAGGGTTGAATGAGACGGGGAAATACATTAGTTGGTGGTGGCAAGGAAGCTTTGCTTGAGTCGACTGCTTCACCAGATTTTCGGGCTTTGCTCGGCAGCTCCACTAGTTTCTCTTACCCCAAAATCTTTCTCCATATAACAAAAATTGTGAGGGGTTCAGTTCAGTGCATTATCTCTACATCTTTCCCTCTGATAGTTTAGATTAAACTGCCTATTCTCACTCTAATCAAAATGACGCTCCAACTCTTACATAGATTTCAGCTTGTATTTTTTCCAATACTTCTTTTTCCATATTGCATCCTATAAGTATATTGTGCGAATTAGCAAAAGATTTCTTTTATATGCAAAAGGAGTTTTCTTATTACCGATCAAATCAAAATTATATGGGACTAAAATGTCAATTATTCTGAAATACTAAACTCATTAGTGAATGTGACACAATATGCGTATTTATTTTTATTTTTTCATTGGAGTGTATGTAAAATCCATTTGCATTATTATGCATCCTTCATAAATGTAATCAACCATTTAAATTATTCCTGGTTTATATAAAACTAACCCTCCTACAAATTTTAAACTATTTCATTTGCACAATATTTGATGCAAATAAAATATAATCATATTTGAAAAATTAATTAGTAAATTGGGAATTTTATTATTTTCTAATTCAAACAAATTGTCAATGCCAAAAACACTTTGAATTTGGGTTGGAGGCATGAAATCATTTGTAAATTTTTGTAATTTCACATTTGGTTTCAATACTATACTTTTAGCTCCAATCAGTTTTCATACAATTAATACAAATTCATATATAGAAGCGTATTGCAACTGTATGTAAGTATTTAGTCTTTAGCCACCAAATCTTCTGTGAATAGAAACAATAGTATTTATTCGAGCCTGTCATCATAAAGAAGAAAATTAAGATTTATTGCGCTAACTATATGACAGTTAAGTGTTTAGTAGCACGGTAGGAACATCCAGCCACAATTACCAGTGGAATACTTTGGAATTTAGATAGGCTTGCGAATTCGCCTCACTTGGAATTCATAACATTTTGTTTCTTATGATCTGGCAGAATTATAGTTTTGCATATTTTCTCCAAACTTGCGTCGTAGTCAAAGTTCACGCCCCACAAGTTTAAGTATATGCATAAACATTATAAATACCTTTATAATACTCTGTCTTAGTGTTAAAAATCTTAAAATTAGTAAACTAATTCATTTTGTTTTTAAAAATTTTGAATGAGCAATAAAGGCCATCAAATGGGTAAAATGATTGGTGCTGTCAAAGATTTAGTCTGAGACAAATCGGTTATTCCCTTGATACCCCAGTAATTTTCAAGTGAAACTTAATTGCTTCATTTGTAATGAATGTTAGTTATTTATGAATTTCAAAACTACTTTCCCCTTCAGTTTCAACTTGAAATTGCAGATGTGAGATTTGTTGTAAAATTACAATTTAATGAGAGTCAATGGCAAAGAAAAACTCCCAAGAGAGAAGTAGGAATATGGGGAAAACTATCAAGATCCCTCTTCCGTCAATTTTAACTAAACCCAGGGGTGGTTTCTACTCTTTATGCGTGCCTTTGACACTAAATGTTGTATACCCCTCACTCTCTAGCACTTCGTAAAACGATTTTCAAGTGATATACACGTGAGATCTATTTGAAGCATTTTGTTTGACAGAAAATGCAGAAAAGTCAAATGTAATCCTTGTATAGAGAGTAACCTTGGAGGGTCTATGCTATAAATATGATGACAACATGGAACATTCAAGTTAAGCCACTTCTTTCCCAATAGAATTTTCGATTTTCTTTAAAGTCGCTTAGATTTATTATTTGCACGCTTCTGTTCCTGATGCGTCGCGCCACATGACAATGACATTCCCATCCCCACAAAAGTAATGCATGTCTTTGAGATATTATTTGGGGTTGATTCCATCAGTTGAATGCTTATAACAGAGATTTACTTTTGATTTTAGACTCGGAAACCATTTCAAAGCCAAAAACCAGATTACAATCGCAATTCATCTAATTCCCCTTTTCACTCTGGATTTAAATATTCAAAGACAATTAATGAAATGGTTCTTTTAGCCCTTTGGCCGCTTCCATAAATAAGTGATACACATTTCTAGATAATACATCCAAAGTAAAATATATAGCGTTTATCCCCCTTGACTTTGAGGACAATTACATAATAAAAAGGGCAACATTTCTTAATAAATCTTTGCCATTGTGTCTAGTAATTAAAGTCCTCAACAGTCTCAACTTTCTTTTTTTTCCTTTCGTAGCTTTTTGTTAAAAGATTCTTTTCTTTTAAAAAAAATATTTTCATTCACCACAATAAGAGCATAAAATTTGGCGTGGTTATATTATTATGATGAATAAGGAATTCACTACTATTAAATCAATATTAGAAAGCAATTTACTCGGGCTCAGCGGCAGAAGAAAGCGCATTCACTCATATAACATGGAAATGATGCGTTGGACTACATTGAGTTAGATATTGGCTTACAGACGAATGAACTTTAGAAAGATAGTCAAACGAAATAAAAAAAAAAGGAAAATGTAATGCCAGGGACTTAGTAGTCTTTTGAATTTTAGACAAGAAAAAGTTAGCTTGGGTCCAGACCTGACCCCAGAAGAGTGGATGATGTGCCTGCCACTCTCTACTTTTGTGGTTCTAATGAAAAGGCTGTTATCGGGGATGTAAAATGGGTAACAATGGATCTCGTTATGCGGTATTGATTTGAGATTGGAATAGGAATCAGCTCTTCCTCTTCTCTCTCTCTCTTCATCTATCCTCACGATCACGATATTAGTATTTTTATTTCACTTCCCTTCACAAGCCTTTCCCTGCCTTTGCTTGAAATAAATGGGAAGGGATGGTGTTAAGTACCTATACCCTTATAAAAACTCAAGCACATACTTTACGCACACCACAAGCTCAAGGACTGATACAATGTTCCGGTCCCAAAATCCTGAGTTGAATGATAAAAAGTCAGTTCTCATTTTCGCATCAGAATCCGATTTGAATTCCATCCTTTCTACAAAAACGAATAATCCAGTACTAAAATGTGAGATATTATTTATATAGATTTACCACAAAAGTGTGATTCTTGAGCTAAAGCATGTATGCAATCACAAACTAATTCCAATATGCCATAATTTACAAAGTTTTGTAATAAAATCAAACATTTGATGGACAATACAAATGCCGTGGGGATTGGGTGAACTAGTGGCCCTTTATGAAGAGCAATTATCAAGAGCGTGGAGAGAAATGTTATTATGTTTTGGACAGGGAACTCTCATCACAATTCCGTACTTTGATGAGCTTTGGAGTCAGAGAAATGAATTTTGGTTTGATTTTGGATTTGCCTCATTATTAATAAGACTCACACGGAATAAATAACTTTTGTCCTTCACAGAATCCTTCATCAACATCTTATTCTCTTCAATGGCTGCTCAACCTGAACAAGTGGTATTGAAGAGGACCACTCCCCAATGATAACAGGAATAGTGGCTTAAATAATACAGAATAGTAATTCGCTCTTCTTTCTGGACTCTCGACTCTTTCAAGCTCAACAAAGCTCACTAATCTTTCTGCATAAGTACTGTTACTTTACTGAGGGGAAAGCGAAAGAAACGGGGAGGGCAGCGAAATACTGACTGACTGGGGGCATCAAAGTACATGTATGTACGTGATTCTGGTGTTTTTCCATCTGAGTCCATTCACTTTTGCTTGTGTGGATTTGGCTTTCTCGAAATGAAATGCCTCACGCAACCTTATTAAGCAACTTTCACCGCTCTTATTGCCACAGATGATGGGGACACTGTATGTGGCAGGATTAAGCTTGGGACGGATTCTTGCATTAAATTTCGTTTCTCCCAGTTCGTGAAGAGACTACAACTTGTGAGGAGGACTGATGGGTTAGTTTCAGTCAGTACAAGCATTTGCATTATGCTGGGCCAGCAAAGAGGGTACCAGCGAGAGGAAATGATTTGGGATGTGACAAAATCATGCTTCCCGATTTTCTGTATCTTGTCTTTTCATCTCATCGCATGACTCATACCCCTGCAACATTCAATAAGAATGATAATCATTTATTATTTGTTCCAAAAGAATCTCTTCCTTCCCATTTTACTCACTCCCAAGTCAAAGTTTCTCCAATAACAGATGCAACGGGGACTCGTGTATCCGTTGGCTAAGGTCGTCATTAAATTTGAAAAAATGTGCTTAATTTAGAGGAAAAGGGACAAGTCAGTCAGTATATTCAGGATTTGAGAGCAGCAAAAGTCAAATAATGAGGAAAGGGGTTCGATATAATTAAATGTATAGGATTGGGATTTTCTTCATCATCTTATTTTAACAATATACTTTCTATGTATGTCATGTCTTATGTATTGTGAATGCTACAATTGGACTAATTTACAGACTCGTGCTGTGTTTTTGATTGATGAGCAAAATGTCTGAAAACACTGGCGACACACCATTTCTGTCCCATTTGCTTTAGTTTTTCTTTACTTCACTTTTAATTAGTTTCAACAATACAGAATAGTGAAGTAACCTTTTCATATACATAAGCATATGGTTCTTATAAGTACATATTAAAAAGTTTTATTTTATTAAATTGCATATTTACTTTGCGTAGGAAGCGTAAAATTAAGAAAGTTTGGCAAACTATTATGTAATTTTTTATATGCAAATTATGCAATTATCAATAGTTTAATAAGAACAAAGTAAAATATAATAATTTAAGGAATATGAAAGGGAAAGTTTCATCCATGCGTTTTGGGTATCATATTTCACCCTTGTATAATGGTTTAACTCTAGTTACACTTGTACCGCATCCGCCCTTCTAACATCTCTTGTACTTTTAGACATAGAGCTCACAACAGTGCCCTAAGTTGCTTGTTGCTTTTTAATGACTGTACTAGCAAAAGTTTTAATTTTCAGTGATATTCTCGGCCATGATTTCTACCTCAACACAATTTGAAGATACTCATAAATGACAAACCGAGTGAGATACAAAATGAGTAGCACGCGTTGCATGTTGTAATATAATTTAAGAACTCGTGCCTCCAGCACGACCATGAAAGGCCGTGACATAACCTTCCATCACAACGTGTCTTCTGTCGAGTGACATAATAACAGTCATAAAAACTGTGCGTAATTACTATTCAGCTAAATAAAACGAGTCTTGTGTTACACAGTCCCCTATCATCTTGGCTGGACACATAATCATTTAGAAAGACAAAATGAGCCCAAGCTCAAAATGTTCTTATTGGCGCATCTGCAATAAACAGTTTCAGAGTTTATGCATCATGAAATGAAGCTTAATTTACTCGCCTTTATATAGATATTTGTACAGCTAGAGTAAATTTTCAACCACAACCAAATAGTAAGTATGGAGCTTTTGCTTTGAATAACGTAATTCTTACTCAAGACTTGGAATATTTCAGTTTCTCATTTTCCGATTAGTTAAGCACATCATGGTTGGAAATATGCAAATTGAAACGAAAGCGGAAGGAAATAAAAGTCAAAGAGTCTTGTAGTCGAAACAAGTCAAAAGTTGTGTTGCTGGCTACAATTTTGCCAATGAATAAATTTTATTGTAAATAATTGGAACATTTGTTGCTTCAAGCTGATAAAATTACTACAAGGGAGCAAGGAAATTTATGGATTGGAATAGTAACAATAATCTTTCTCTTCCACAGTGTTATATTAACTCGCACAATAGAGACCAAACATTATGTATGTAATATTACTTGTACGATGCTTGTAGTAGAATTTGTTATTTCATTTCAGCGTAATTTCTGATAATCCCCATAAGAATTGCATTTGCTGTCTGTAGTTTAGGAAAATTTAATACTTTGGTTGCTTACAAGCCAATGGTTTCTTCAGCCCCTATTCATTTGGGCACGGGCACCCTTTCTCTTTCACTCATTTATTATTTCCCTTTCAGTCCCACCAACTTAACATTATAAAGATACTAATAAAGTTGAAATGGGGCTGATGATACATTGGCTTATGTCAGAAATGATGCAATATCCATTGATCATAACCATATCCGACCGCAGTCAATATCCACTTCATTTCTCAGCTTCCCTTTGTCCTCTTGCACCACCCCGTCACACATTTAAATTACGTCCTTCTCTGATTCTAACTTAACTTATTGGTTTTCCTCCGTTTAAATAACTTTCCAAATTGCATCACTCCGACTCGCTTCTCTGTAAAATTGCTTTTCGAAATGAAAGGGTGAGCTTTGTTACGATTAGTCATGCCAAAATTTGTGTAAAGAAGGGCTTGCTTTATGGCCATAACGATGCATATTTTATGAAGGAATCTGTGAATGAAGTATTTTGGTTGAAAAAGTGTACTCTCTCGAGTGCAAGGACTTGGTAGTTGTTGCAGAATGCATAATAATAATAAAAAGTTTTTAATCGAATACCAGCATGGAACATTCCTTTAGCAGACAGACTCATTCGACATATGCACAAGCTTGCAGTTCTGATCAGTTTGAAAATGCAGCAGAAAATTACATAGGAAGTGGCTTTTTCGTTTCATCGAGTTGCTGTCCTTTTTCCCCATTAAATTGAAGTAATGAAATGGAAACGTCTCAGATAAAACTTTTTTCCAAAAAGCTCATTTCATTTTAAGTCAAGACGAATTGCGTAATCCATCAATTTGAAGGGATAATGAATGAATGAGTGATTACAATCGGGGAGGGTCAGCAGGGTCTTTGTCGCTCTCAATCCGCTGCCAATACCATATAAAATTTAGTGAATCATACATATACAAGAAGAAAGTGACGATATTCAACCAATCCTAGATTGCTTTCTTTTATTCTCAATTCGTTCAACAGGCCAGTTTCATCAAAATCGGATGCAGAGCAATGGTTGTACACAATTACACAAAGCCATACTTTCATAGCTAAACAACTCGATGCTTTTTCGAAATTTTTGTTCCAACAACATTGTGGTCAGTTTGTTTTCCACCCTTTTTGTTCAACGCCATAAACAGATGCATTGTGTAGGGCATGCGATACGCATTATTATCTTTATTCGTTCTAGTAATTGGAAGAAAACCCTTACGTAGTTTTATATCATCTTTATACGGACCTTGAATGTGTCACATAGTTAGTGGAGACCCCAATGGAGATCTAAGAGATCTCAGTAGCCTTTCCGTAGCCCCGAGTTCCCACTCTCAATCCCACACAATACTGTCCCGTACCCAAATCTCTAAACCTTAAGAAAGGTTACCCGAAGAAGCTTCGAGTCTTTTCCAAAGCTCCGCCCATCGGACCATGCCGTGGAGAGCTCATTGGGAAAGGAGTTCTGGAGAGAAGGAAGTCGCGGCGTGGACCTCAACCTGGACGGATCTCTCCCTCAACTCTCTCCGAGCCGTCTCACCGTGCCTCCGCCAAACCTCGCCACAAACAGTTACATTTAGTGCAGTACATTTAGTAATACAGTTTGTTCATTAGTAAGTAGCTCAGTTAATAAAGACATTAGTGCAACAACCTCCTCTCTCCATCCACCTCATTCCATCCTCCTCTACCAGTGACCTCTCACCCGACACACCACAGACCCCAAGGCAACATTGGGTTGTCAAATGATAAAATATAAAACCAACCATAAATATATATATATATGTATACTATTGTATAATAAGTATTATATTGGGGACAGACAATTTCGTCCTTTGTTTAAGTCCCAAGTCCCTCTCTCCAAAGAAGATGAATCCTATCAGTGCACATTGGAAATGCATAGCCTCCTAATCCTATCAAATTTGATGGCTTTAATACTCCAATATTTTGATCTCGGTCCATAAATCTTGGTATTCCCCCGTGAACTAATACGGACATGAAAATAGATATATGCTCAAATCGAAACCTATAAAATACCGACGACCGCATTATCAACTTTATTCACATTGTGCAACTCTTTCTCTGTTTAGACTTATTTCCAGCTACAAACCCCTATTTGTATTTCCTTTAACGCATCATCCATCAATAAAGTCACATGCACATTTTTTTTCCTGCAACATATTTTTTGGTTGGTCGAAACTTATGAATTGATATATTTATTTTAAAGTAGCCAGGTTTTTGTAGGGTTATAAAATTTTTATTCTCTCAATATTGGTACAAATAAATATCTTTCTGAAAAACCTTGTTATAGAAAATTATTATCCATGAAAAACAACAGCTAAATTTAATACACAGATTTTGAATATAATTCTTCTAGCACGCGTGCTGCATATTTTTTACGATTCGATTAAGCAACTCAGCAGGAGCTTCCCTTTCAAGCATTTCAAAGGTCTATGCGTTTGACATTTTTAGACACGAATGTTTTATTGTACCTGTGTTGTTTCTGTATATGTCTGTATTATTTATACATGAACCATGCAAACAGTTGGAGATCAACTTCACTTTGTCAGGTTATGTAATCGAAATAATTAGGTAAATTTAGTAAATCGGCTTCAGCAGTATATCTTTATTGGGTGACGTTTCGTATTTATAAATTAATCCATATAATCCAAAACTACAAATAGTGTATTCAATAATAATATTATGCCATTTGCGTGCTTGGATAAAATTCGTTGAATATACAACATTGAATGGTAAAGTTCAACAATGTGGTGTGAATTAGTACTAAAACGCAGGAGCGTTCACTTTCACTTGAAATATTCAAACATTTGCTGTCATATGATATTACTTGCGGTTCTTTATCCAAAAGTTTCTTTGTAAGAATAGAAAACTAGAACTGACTAGACTAGATTTGTCGAACTAAAAAATATAAAAAAGAAGAATGAATGTCTTCGGTATTCATAAAGATTTTTGAGACATGTGTTCCATTATTGATGAGGTGCGTAATATAACGCAAATTCCGTTTGTGAGTATATATGGATGGACGCAGTGATGGAAGAAATCAGACTTTGTCGAAGGTGTCAGTTGTTTCCGTTCTCAAAAATCATTTTCACGCATAGCCAACTATCTTCTTCTCGTCACATGTAACTTTGCTGAGACTTTTGGATTCATCCACATGTTCCAAATTGTGTGAAGCAAGACAGCAAAAGGCAGTCGGGTTAAGTTTGAAAAAAAATGCATTTGCTTGGAATTTTGTATTAGGTTCAGGATTTTGATATTTGTCTTTCTTGGAACACGTTGGCTTTTCCTGTGAAGGAGGCAGACAGATGAGCGACATTTGATGCAACCCTTTGACTTGCCTTTCTGTGGTTGGATGGGTTGCATACACAAATTTAAAAAAGAAGCAGAATATCACAAAATGACACATATAAACAAAATCTCAGAGATGAAATGTAGACTCACGTATTACTACTATTTTTCCCCATCATAATAATGTCTCTACTCCCCTTAAAAGTGTATATATACAGTTCAAGTGAAGAATCCCACTTTAAAAGGGCTCTAAGCTTTACGACGACATAATGACTTGAATATGAAACTCGTATATTTAATCCCTCATTTGTTTTGAAGAGCTGACTTTCATCTCAATAGCATATTACTTTAGGGTAGTAATATTTTTCATACAAAATACCTACTTTTAGTGGTATTACAAAAACTTGGTGACTTTATTATACAATGCGTTTATTCATTCGACTCAGTCATTTTATTAAAAGGAGCTTAAAAATTTGAAAAAGTCGATTTATAACAAGTTATAACCAGCAATAAAAAATTAATCCGTAAAAGTGGTATGCCGATTTTACTTTTAATGCCACAGTGGGTTATTAACGTTGGTGCATATGGAATTGTTAATTGGACAGTTTAGATGCAGATGCAGCGTAAAACTTTTTGAGCAAAGGGAAAACTTATAATGCGGCACTTAACCTGATGTGCATAATGCAGTATGCAGCTGCCAGATTATCGGGTTGCATCGGATGAAAATTACCATATCCAATTTTAAATCCACACTTTTTATTATATAGAAATATGATCTCCTTTTCTCACTTTTCAGTCTATGTAAGTATCCATTTAACATTTAATTATAACAATCATGGGCTGTTTCACTTGCACGTCAATGAATTTGACCTCAGCAGTCACTCTGACTTTCTCAAACAGCTACCAAAGATAAAAGTAGTTTTAAACTAAGTAAAAGTTGCCTTGAATTTTCTAAGTGATTGGGAGAACTAAAGGGTTTTCTATTTTAAAACCTTATAAACATGATAAACTTCTGCCTATAATACAACAGAAGAATGAAAATGAAATGTGGTAGAGACTAAATAAATCCTTGGGCAGTTGAAAAGAAACTGGAGGATGTACTTTGTTATAGAAAAAAATAGAGGATTAAGTGGGATCCACCTCTAACACTCTTGAAGCAACCAAACGTGACATTGAAAATGATGACAACAACAGAGAAAATTTCGAATTAGTGTGAATTCTTTGTTGGAAGTGAGAGGAAAAGTACTTTTTGAAGCAGTGGTTCAATGAATTGGTGTGGGTGGAGAACAGCCGAGTAAAAAAGATCCGGTCTAGCTGACTTGCATTCTTAAACATCTTCCCTTTTCTCAACTACTTCCTTTCCTTCTTTGCATTGTATTGTTAGTCAGGAAGAACACCACTTCGTACTGGACCAAGCTCACACACCAATAAAAACGCACAAGGCAATGAAGATACTTTATGCCTTCAGAAATATCCGCCTGCATGATAACATTACACGCAGTTTTATTCACTCTGTCTGAAGATCAGGAGAAAATAAAAGGACGCAGTTTAAAATGTAAGACCATAACTGCCTTGAATATCTTATTTAAATGAATGCTAAATCCAAAATATAAAGACAAGACTAAGCCCAACAAGATATGCTTTCTCCTTTTCACTTTCTATCTTTACCTCTTTAGGATAATACAAAGAAATATAAAAATTTGCTGCATGTTCACTTTATGTTCTTTGAGGTCATTATTGAAATGGTTGTTTCCTGTGCACTTTTATAGTTACGCAATAAAGCATTCTTTTTTGGCATTTTTATAAATAGTAGCTTGCAAAGATGAAACAGACAGGCGACACTTTTTTTTACACTTGGTCACAACAGGTTTAAAGAATTTTATTGTAATTTTAAAATGAAAAGTCTTGAGACGAAAACATTTCAAAGACATCTTGTTAAAAGATGTAAATTTGAATTTCTTTGTAAAGAAATGAAAATGCCATTGCGATTTCTTTCCTTGTTCTATGTGGCCAGGTGCAATAAGTGTCTCATTGTAAACACTTGACCGGTTTCCCCTTTGAAGATACCACAAGATTTTTAGTGGATTGAAGTGAACACAACATTTGTAGGAATGTTACACTTATCCCAATAATATAGTTCTTGAATTTATTTCAAACAAGTCTTACAATTCAAGAGCTGATCTGGATAAAACCCACTGAATTCATAAGTATTTAGAATAATCCAAATGTTGGCTTAAAAATTCTACTCTCGTAATTTTCCGATCAAATGCCTTAAATTCTGTCATTAAAAGTTTTTCGGGTTTAGTTTAGACTTTTGAGATAAAAGATGTAAACTTTTGTTGTCTTTTCTCCATCTCAATTATTCTCAATGTCTACAAAGAGATCAAACTTTGGTTAACAAAGTAAACGGTATTAACAATAAGTTGAGAAGCTTAAAGTCTCATAAAAGGCTAAACATTCCGGACCCAAAAATACAAAAAAGTATAAAAAAAATCACCAAGTTAAAAGTTGAGGATTTATAAGCTACCATTAACTTCCAGCCAATGTCACGGATGGATTTAAATTAAAAGGACGTCCCATCTAAAAATATATACTTTGGCTATAAATATAAATACTTTTGGACCTGAGGAGAGTTTAAAATAGTCTTTTAGTAAAATCAGTTGATGACAGTGGCCAAAGAAGTGGAGAAATCTTGGCTGTATATACAACTTTGTAAAGTAGTGAAAGCAAAAGTTGAGAATAGCGATTATCATTAATTTCTTCACCACCACCAAGACCAAAGCCAAAAAGTTGATCTTATCTCATTCGTTTGTGTTGGAATTGGAGAAACCCTCAGCCGTTGCACTCTCTCTCTCTCTCTCTCTCTCTCTTGGCCCTAGAGGTACAAAATTGAGGAACTACACTGCGAATGGAATTTGAAACTTTGGGAGATTGTGTGTATAACCGCAAAAAATAGAGAAACCTTAGAATTGTTATCACAGCACCAAAAGTTGTTGCCTGTGATTAAGCTAAAGTTATGCTAAAGTTTCTTGACTCTATGATGGGAACTTTCTCCAAGGGAAAGTAGGAAGAACTTGTTTAGGGGTGGAACCAAAATCAACCGACGTAAACCGCTGAAAATTTTATCTCCTTCCAAAGAGAATTTTGTTTATGTTTATAAAATTAAATCACAGTAAACTTTTGCTCAACAATCCCTAAATCAGAGGGAAAGGAAGGTATATATAAATACGCCGTCAAAACCACAACTTTCCTTCTAGTGATCAATTATTCAATTACATTTGCAAATGTGTATGTACACCTTGCATTTTATGGCCAATGTTCAGTTATAAGCAAATGTTGGGCATCTTTTATCTTGTTTTTCTGGAATGAATTTACAAAGTAAAAGAAGAGTTTTGAAATTAGTTTGAATGGTGGTTTAATTACCCAGATAGAGAAAGACGAGCCATGTAAGTTGGGTTTGTTTTGCAGTTGAAGAGTTTGAAATGAGAACATTGCAATGAAGATGACCCTTTTACTCGAAGGACTGGCTTGATTGATTGCTTCTGTTTACCACATGCTCATGAAGATAAATTCAGTTTGTTTAGAACTAATGTTTAGAAAACTAATTATAGCTTTGAAAGTAAACCCAACTGGGTCTCGGGATTGCTTAAATGGTTTGACTTTATAGTTCGACTTTTCACTGCAACCGTGTCTACCAAGGCCTTCTGACAAATTGGAGATCTAATTGGCCGAAAAGTTGTACAAAACTGTGGCTCAATAGCGTCTTCTGTCATTCTGTCTCTGCATGTTTATTGTGGTAACTTTACTTGAAGTCAAAGTAGATTGCAGTGGCTTTAGAGACTTCTCTGAAATTTAGTAATTTGAGACGTTCAGGTAGCAAACAAACTATACACACACTTCATTTATAAACCGTTAATAGTCCAATTAATTTTATCCCGCTGGAAATAGGACAAGGCTCCATCATGTTCCAACATTATTCCAAAGTTCAAACCTCATTTGTTTTGCTTTTGATTGCTACAATTATTAGCGGTATGTATTTACAAACTAGACCATTTATTATGCATATTATATGTGTACTTTAAACTTGAAATAGATTGATAGTTTTCATTCAAGTTTGTTTTATTTATAGGTGTCCTTGCATCTCCTTGTCTCCAAGTATTGGGTTCATTTGGCATAAAAACCTTTTACACTGGAAACAAAGATGTATGTAATTTCATATTTTATTTGATACATTTACAATATTTTTCAATAAGTTTTCATTTTTATAGCTGAATTGGTTCGAGTCGCTTGAATATTGTCATTCACTTGGGATGAGTTTAGCAAGTCTTGAAAATGAAGACGAAGCAGATATGGTGTCTTTGTACCTATTAAAATGTTCTCGTAAGTTTTCATCACTAAAGAGTCAGTTCGACAAATTACAGAGAGCCTCAACTTTCTACATTGGCTTTATTTTATTCTAGAAAAAAATCACGTATGGATCTCTGCTACGGACCTCTTTAAAGAAGGAACATTTCGATGGATGTTGACAGGAAAGCAAGTTAATCGAAGTTCGCCAAAATGGCTACAAGGTCAACCGGATGGAGGTGTAGCCCAAAACTGTTTGCTAATAAATGGGATAACAGGGAAATACGAGGACCAATTTTGCAGATTTCAGTATTCTCGCCCACTCTGCCAAAACCTACCTTGAATAAACTTTTGAGTGACTTTGAGACAGATCTTTTTTCAGCATCTTAAACTCTGCAAAATAATGGTTTCTTTCTGGTTTAAACTGATGTCTAATTTTTCATTTTGGCAGCTTCCCTCGGATAACATTGGTTCCATCGATCGCTCAAGTTACCTATATGGGTACATACATAAAAGCGAGGTGCCAGAGAAAATTTGATGTTCGTATCAATCCAAATACATAATCTATCTTACAACTGTCCGAGAAGCCAAAAAAGTAAGTGAAGAGAGAAAGATTTGGATTGGTGGTGGTAATAGGAACAAAAAAAAAAGAATGTCTAGTTCTCAGATACGATCTACGCCTCGCCACGAGAAACGATTGTCACAGTCACAATCAAAAGGAAATGATCCAAGTTGATTACCAAGTAGATAATAGAATACACATTGCCTGGTAAGAATTGCGGTGTTTTGAGGAAAGAAAGTTGTTGGGATTTGGGCTACCACAAGATCTCTTTGTTCTTTTAGCCACGCCTTTTTATATCCAACTCCAATTGCAAGCATTTGGAACAGTGGATTAGGCAAAAAATAAAATTAAGTTAGCTCCTTCCCTTTCATCGCCTTGTTTATCTCCAAATTATTGACATAGTCTGGCTCCTGCTTTCTCCGGCTTCTTGTATTACTTGGTAATTTAAGATCAAAGAGCACTGGAGGCTTCTCTCTGTGAATAAGTAGCATGAAACCTTGTAAAAACTTCAAACTTGGTGTGCAAGTTTAAGTCTTCCCTTTAGAATTTCTAACGAAAACATCTTTAAACTAACAAAAATAAACTGAAAAGTTTGGGCAGCTGCTTAAAACCTTCAATCAAGTGAGAGGAAGGAAGGACGGCATTTTTTTAGTTTGTTTTGACATGTATTAAGGTAAGTATTAGAGTCAACTCTTGTAATAATAATATTAAGAAGATGCAGCTTAAAAAAAGTGATGGCTTGCCTGCCGATGATAACACCAACTACTACATTTTACAATATAATATTATTATTAAAGATCCTTTTCTATATGTAATCCAAAACTTGATGGAACTAAACGAGGTCGTATTGATTACATTTACACTGTACGGCTCGTGGGTTGAGGCCGGAAAAGGAAATAACCTCTTTAGCCTGTGGTAGAAAGCATGGTACACACTAAATATTTATTAGCTTGGTTAAGCATATTGCAGCTGTCAATTTGAGATGTCATCCAATACCATATTCATCCCTTTTGCTCGGACAAAAATATTTTCTTTTAATAATAAATGCATGTATGTAAGTCACCGTTAAGAGTCTTATACAAGTGACGCCAAGTTTCACTTTCACCACCAAAAAATTAATTTATTTCAAAAAGAGTCAAGTACTACCTAGGTATTATTGTATAAAGACTACTAAAGACCTACTTCAATTCATTTATTGTAAAAAATATCTGATAAATCCTCTAGAAATTGAAAATGTATAAAAAATGTTAGTATATATAATAATACGTTATTATAGCCTATATTACAGATCATAAATACATATCTAGCTAGATGCTACATGAGCATGGCAATCATTCAGGATGTTCTTTTTCCTTTACAAAACGTTATTGGATGTGGAGCCAGCCCTATAATTGCTTAAATAAGGAAGTGATAGAGTTCAATTTTGGTAGAGCCATTCTTCATTATATAACGTAACCCTTGCTTTTCTTTGCCAGTGTTCTTGATCCCCTCGACAGCTAAAATTCACCATAAGGCATCAAGACAAAATGAAGCCAGTCTTTATAAAATTTATGATTCTGTAATTTTTGAGGATGGATTCACCAATAGATCATGATAGACAAAAGTCTCCCTCAGCCGTTCAACGTGTGTAGAATTCGAGAAGAGGAAACGTTTATATATAACCGTTTACTTTTCTTTACCGTGAATCAATTCTGGTAAATTGTTATATAAAGGTTCTTTTATATAAACCTGTGTTTTTTCAGTATTTTTACAGGAGCTGAGCCATCGTTTGAAATAAATGTGGAACACTGGTTATTGAACCAAAGCAAGACGCCGTGGTATTGGCACCAGGCGTCTGTCAATCTAAACTGGCAATATTACCCACTGCCACTGGCTGGCCATCCTGAGAGAGTTGCAAAGTCACTGGAGTTGAAAAAGAACATGAGGAAAAATGAGATGAGCATGAGAATTCGGGAGGAACCTTAGGGAGGTGCTACTACTACATATATTTTCCATCGATTCCATTCAACCCTTCATCTTTCAGTGTAATATGCTTTGAAAAATGGCCTAAGGTAAAATTTGCTATTGTTACAGTGCAACTAATGCTTCTGTTGTTGTTCACAGACCCCAGCACAATTATACGTGAGATGATTTCTAAATAAAACTATCAAACCACAGGCAAAAGTAATTCTTGGCTGCCATTTTTACTAACAAGACGAATAAATGATTCATGCTATCCATTTAACCAAGGATTTTAGCTGAGAAAAAATAAATATTTTCATCACATGTTCTGTTGGTAAAAATATAACGAAGGATTTTACCTGCTATATATTACATGTGCGTATTTGCAGGAATGTTTTTCATGAATTTTGGCAGAGTCTTATCTTAATCATTTCACCACACCAATCATGTAACTCAAAGACGTGTTTTCACTAACATTAACTGGCAGCCTTCCAATTATGAAATGGCTTGTGACCAATTAGCCTACACGTTGTTTACCATTTCCTTTTCCAGTTTTATATTTTTCAAGTAAAAATATGGTGACATTATGATGATGTAATCTGATACCTTTGCTGTAAACAAGTTCAATTTGTGGATCCCTTACAAACATTCCTCAAAAAATAATTTATTATTATATAGAGTTTCAACTAAAAAAATATTGAGATTGGAAAACATTTTTCATCCTTATTTTTGAGGTTTCATGCTCAAAAAATAATATAAAGTTGAAGACAAAAGGATACTACAAATCATTAACATTAACTCTTCAAATAAAACTTTCTTCTCTACAAACGCACACGAATGGAAAAAATGAGAATTGGGAGACAAGATATAAATCTTACTACTACATTGTGACTTTTAGGACAGGCAGAGAAAAGTACAAAATGCTCTTTTGCTCATTCTATAAGTAAGCGGTTATTTTTACAAAACAAGGATTGGGAGGAGAAAATCCATCTGGAATTCAATTTCAACGTCTATGACGAAGAAGATTGCACTTTCATTGGAAATATTGGAACAAGTCGAGCCCTCATTTGTGATTGTGGACAGAAAAGGGAAGACACATTTCCACGAACGATCATGTTCTTCAATTGATATGATCCATTATATACATCCACAGTGAAGGGTATCAAGTAGATTCGCTTTCACCAGCCTCTTTCCTTTTATTAAACTTTCAAGGCAGCATCAGTTTGAAACAAAGTAAACCAAATTATGCGCGTCCTTTTAAATCATGTCAAAAGTTTTAAAAACTAAATTTGTTGTCTTCTCAAGGTGCTTTTATCTCTTCTTTATATAAGTTGCTTTTTCAGCTTTGGTGAAGCATACTAAATAAAATGTCGCCACTGTCGCGCTGCATCATAAACATATTCAGATTTAACCCAAAGTGTGGAAAAATTATTGAACAATAATGCTTGATACAAATTTTTACCCCATATTTTGCTTTACCGGAAATGACCTAAAAGTGAGCTGTCAAACGAGGACCAAGTATTTGTCAAAAAATAATATATGAAAAACTTTTTTTTTAGCGAAAACGAAAATATGGCAAAATGTTTCAAATTGAACTTTGGGAATCAAATAGAAAAGTTGCAAAAGGCGAAGGGAAAAAAAACTTTTGGAGACAAATATAGAGAAAGATGAGGAGTTTTGACCAATGAATTTGATGGGTAGATGAGGGGAACTCGAGGGGAATAAAATGCTGAGGCAAGAATAAAATCCTCTAAATTTACTCATCCATCTGACTCATATTTTTCTGATTGCTTTTATTGTCTTCTCATAAAACTGGCCGTATGTTTTTCCTCCACTTGCCATTTATCTGCCTTCTGTATCAATGTGACCGTGATTTTCCTTTCCCACAGAAATAACTACGACCAACGGGTGAAATGTTCATCACATTCTTATAACAACATATGAAACTTGGGTTTCACCGCAAAAGATTCGTCCTTAATCATAACGACTTGTAGACTCGGAGCAGAGAAATGTACTGAAATTTATTGCACGATATGAACTTGCTCATCGTTATCATTAGTTATCCTTTACTCTTGTATGCTCTGCAAGAAACATTTGTTCATTACACAATAAGACTTTCATCTGATAAAAGAAATTTATAACGTATTATCCTACTTATAAAGTGTCCACTGAACCTTATGTTACTTTTATAAATACATATACAAAATAATGTTATCCAGCTTCCAAGAAATGAAAAGGAGAGAATGGGGGTCACCATTTTAACACTTGCTATTTTTGTTTTCAACTCTTTGTGTAATGTATGGAAGCAAATTTAAATCACAGCCATTTTAAGAAGGGATGAAAGTGAGACATGTTTTTATGAAAGGTATACTAAGTAAAATATATTGGCTTTTACCCTTGTTTTCCAAATGTGTCATATGCGTCAACCTCACATGACACAGCTTGAAGAATACAAATTAAGCGAGGAAATTGCTCTTTCCGCACAAGTAGCAAATTCAGTGTTTCGGGATTTGTTTTAGTTGAATAAATTTCTACTTAAGCTTTGTTTTGTTTGGAATAGCTGTCGTTAAAATATGCTTCAATTTTGTCTTGTCATTTGCCGATTCAAATACTAGAAGCCTTATAGTTGGGTTTAGTAAGTAGTGTAAGTACCGGACTATTTGTAAATAAATTGTAAAGGGAATATAGAAAAGAGGCCAAAAAATTTCAATTCATTCAACTTTCTCCATCATTCGCAAAAGAAAGACAGACAATGAGATTATTTGTTAAAACAAAGTCAACAACAACAAAATGATTTGGTGGATGTCTGTTTGGGGTTGGTAAGTTGATGAAAACAAGTTGGACATGATGGCAGATGAGGAGTCTGCAAGTTTGATATGATGGCCATAAAACGCTTATTAGAAAATCCATTACTCATTTGGTGAAAGGAAGAAAGAGTGTGGCTTATTTGACGGGCCCTTGCTCAGTTGTAAAAAGATTTCTCAGCTTTGGCCATCAAAGCCAAAGCATTGCTCTCTCTGCTATCCCGTCAACTCCGGACGCCCTCTCCTCAATCTCCTTTCTCCAAATAAAAAAGCCTTTCTTTCACGAAATTGAGCAAATAGTTTGGTCTGCCAACCTACTTTCTCTATTGTTCTCTACTTACAGACAGTAAACTGACAATAAGTATGAAATTAAATGAATGAAAATCCCTAATACATTTAACTCTGATAAACGAAAACGTCAAGATTTAAAACTTCTTTTCCTACATTCATCCTTGACTGGCAAAATAATATAAGATAACTGGTTTTTTGGCGCAATACGGTTACTCGTTGAGAAATTTGGATTAAAATCTAGAGTACAAAGCTTACTTGTGTACATAAAACCCATTGTTTATGGTTAGATAACAAAATTGTACAATGTGTGCTGAACTGAGCCCGGATCAAAGAAAATAATAAAAATCCTAGCTTAAAGTAGCAAGTTGGACCAAGATCAATTCTACTACTTTTATGTATTTAGTTTGAGATTAGCCAATTGAACTGTTATAAACCAACCAGGAAAAATTGATCTGATAAGATTTTATTGCATTTGTATAGCTTCTTTTTGCAAAGAAAGTCATTCAGGTGCTTTCACAACACACAATTGACAGCAAATTGGTTTAATTTTATTATTACATTATGTATATTTAAATAAAGTTTTTTTGCAAATTGAGACATGACAAAAATCTACAAGTTGGGTTAGTATAAGTAGAATTTATATATGACAGCATTTACATTAGTGGAAAGTTATTTGCTAAAAAGAAACGGATCACGAGCCCGTTCTCTAGCACCACATTGTATCTCCAGTGACACAGATTCTGGAAATTGGTTCTTTTCTCCCCATTGTCCACATCAAGGAAAAGAAGCAGTACGAGAATAGATAAATGTATTGAAGAAAAGTAAAAATCCTTATCTCTTTTCCTCTATTTTCCCACAGATTCCGTAAAGTCATCATACTGTTTGCTTTGGAACTTTCAATTTTCACCGGACAAAAGCTTCATTCCGCTGTCAATATACCAGTGTAATAAATTTAACAAATGAAATTTCAACGTGTACAATAATGTAATGAGAGAAAGTTGTAGAGCAATTTATTTCGGCACGCCAAATTTCTTTTATCTGCTCAACAAAGCTCACACCTTTTGCCTTTTTGTGGACAGTTTTTTTTCCTTAAAAATGAATATTGTAAATATTTTTTCAAACAACTGATCATAAAAAATAACACATTTATCAATCGGTGCTTCTACCTTGGAGTACATATATAAAGTCTTGAGAATATATTTACACATTTTGTGAGATTCAAAATCAAGTACTTTCTTCGCCTTTATAGATAATTCATCCACGTGAAAATAAAGACCAACTCGACCGTGTGTTTGACATTCAACCAAATCTAAATCTAATGATATCATGTCAACCCAATATGGTTGTCGAAAAGAAGGAAGAGTTATTGGCTGAGATTCTCTGACTTTCCATATAAAATCATTTTTATATACCATATTTGATAACAAGAGAGAAAGTTGCAAAATTTGCGGATTTTTATTGAAACTTTGTCTATACGATTATTGATGGTTAGTTTGGGGCTGAATTTGAACCAAATGTTTTGACACCCTCTTTAAGAAATAATTTCGTTCATTTGCACGCAAAGTAAATATTTTATAAACAAACAGTGCAGTTTATTCAAATCTGCACTATCTATCCAATAATTTTAGACACGTGTAGAGGTTATTTAAATATTTATAGCCACGCCACACCCATAAAAATAATGACATTAATGACCTTAAAATATGGCATTGAATTTTAATAGCTTGTATGTACTGGTTTCAAGTTAAAGTTTCAAACCAAAAGACAAGAAAAACAGTCTTGTAGAGTAATGTTCAACCATAAATTTAGAAGATAACAAACTGCAAGTTTACACAGTTGAAGAATGGAAAAATACAATTTTTTATGATTGATAGAAAATAGAAAATTATACCACACAAACACACATTATATTATTATACACACATCATACACACGACAAACCAATATTTAAACACAAGTATCTTTGATTATTACTATGTAGATCTTTTTTACTGTTAAATATTAAAAATATTATATTTTAAAAACTTAAAATTTTAGCATATAGTACATACATGTACTTTCACCCTCCTGGAATGTAAACCCATTTATGTATGTATATAAGAAAAACATAAGACACACACACTGCTGAAAAGTTTCCAATTTCTGTATTATAAGCAAAAATGCAAATCTAAATTGAAGGAAAATCCAACCATCGAAAGATCGATTGCTTATTGTCTTTTCAACTTATCTTTCTCTTTTGCATTTGACCAAGATTTATTGAAGAAAGATCAGCTAAAACGAACCAAATCCACGCGTTCTTTGCTGAACGGTTGGTTTGACCGAAAAAAATAAATTGGATATCAAGGTTTGGTTCCGTAAGTGTTTGGGGCGTTATTACATTCGCATTGTAAATATATATAGCAAATGCGTAATGTGTTGAACATTCAAATTTTTCTACAAAAATTAATCAAACGGATCTTTGAAAAATAAGTTTATCAGCTTGGTTATTGATTAGATTATTATATAGAAATTGCAATTTTGAATAACATTATTGCGGTATGAGACGAATTGACTTTGTATCTCGAGGCTGTGATAAGCAAAATCTCTCAAGATTCTATCATCCTGAATCATCGTATTGATGTGGATAAAGTGCAAAACTTATCTTTCTCATTAATCATTAGAAAATTTAATATATTTATTATCCCTTGAGGCGAATTTAATTTTTATGGCATATTTTGACTCATTAATTTGTAGCTGATCTTTTTGACATAGAATGAATTGAAGTTAAGTATAATGCCAATAGTTATATATATAACTACAAAGTTTTTGGATTCAATCAAAGAAAATCGTCCAACTTAAAGCATAAAATCACTCTTGCCTGAATTCAATGATACTAATGAAATGTAATGAGTTGCCTAATAGGGGAGAGTTGAGATGGGGAAATAGAATCTGAGGCTTTCACTCAAGACTTTCTTGAGTCATTACACTAACTCTGTTTTAGTTTGGCTCCTTGGGACAATGTGGAATTCTCAACTATACTATGTATCGAAAGATTTTGTGTTGTACATGTTGAAAATTGTTCCTCCCTTTATTCAGCTAATAGAAGGGGAGAAATTAACTTCTTGTGTGTAATAGAGGTTTGTTGATGATCATTAGAAAGTTCAGAGTTCTCCATCCCCCTCTTTAGGTATAAACTCAACCACAGAATTATGCTCTTGTAACAATGCATTCTATTATTGTGCAACGACTTTTCCGGCTTATAAATAATTGCTACCGCAATAATTTATACAGAAATGCAACAAGAGAATGCTTCATTTAGGATCAATGTTTTAACAATAATAATATTTTACTGAACACATAAAAACAAATTGTGCAGGCTATAATACTTGACCGAAATGTAATGATCGATGTTGTTTATCCTTTTATTTCAAAGAAATTCGACAAATTGTTATAAAATGACACAAGATCATTAAACTGACTCCCACGTTTTGTTTATTCAGTCAACCATTAGGATAGACAATTCAAGTAAACCAAAACCTCAAAAGAACTCTTTAATTCTGCTGAATGATGAGAGAGATGATACAACAAACACTTTGCTTTGCAATGGTTTTGCAGGTTAGAGAAGTTGGTTTGAGAAGAGATGGAGATGAATTTTAAGGCCGTATTTGTCTTTCTTGTCTCTAATTTCACGCTTGATTGACCTGAAAACCTACACAAAATGCGTTCTTTCTTGCTTTTGTCTCTGCCATCAGTGGAAATAAACCATCAAGATAACATCAACTGCTCATTACTCGACCAATTGCAAGAAAATTGCAAAAATTGCAACTTGGTTTATTTTTTACATAGATAATTGAAAGAATAGAAATATGAAATGGGTTTATATTTTTTTCATTTTTTTCAAAGCTGGCCAAGAGATAAAGATAGGAACGACCTGGATCAACAAAAAATACTGGAAAAGATTCTTCTTCCCGTTGTTGTTCTATTACTTTGTAGTGCTAGAGGCAATGACAACAAGTAGAAACTCTAGAGAAAAGAAAAACAGAGGAAACCCCAAGCGGAATAAAGACAATACATACTAATGAACACGTCTTCAAAGACAAAATAAATAGTTTTGCACTGGACAGAATTGGTTACCTCAAACTAGGTCACAAAGACAGCGCCCAAAAGGTGCTGCTGCCTGAATATAAAATAACGTTAAATTCTTTAAAATAAACACAAGAAAACAATTTCACAATTTCAATAGTCACATTCCCATACGGCAACTGGTATTATTGAAGAAAGTTGTTTTGCAGTTTGCTGCTTATGTTTATAAAAGTATCTAAATTAAAGAATAGGACAATCTAAAGATGGATACTGGTTGGTTAAAGTGGATTGGTTTGCTATATAGATATTGATGATCAAAGGTCCTCGTCACGATTCCCATTTAGATTCACACACCACTTGTGCTGGAATGGAATTTAGTTTTTGCGAATCTGGATTCTATTCTACATTAAAATAAAGAGAAAGCAGTCTTGTTGACTGAAATAGATTTCTGCAATTTGCTGTACACATTTCATTGACAGCCCTTGGCTTAGTTGAACTCGTGGATTCCATTCCATATCCTAAACAGAAATGAAAGGACTCATTCACATCCGGGATGGGAATGAAATCTCTAGTGACTGCTATATCTTTTGACCAATTCTTGCTTTGGCATTCCATTATGTTGCGGAGTTTATTCTGTTTAGCTTGACTTGAAATAGTGATTAAAATATTGCGAAATGGTGAATTATTGGGATTTGTAGAATCAAATCAATCTTTGTTCTGTATTCGAGTCCAAAATTATAATCCCCATAAAACATAGTTTGTAAAACTAACTCAAGTACTTTATACCGATAATTCGAATGCTTATGCAGCAAGTATGCACAAACAGCTACCAAAAGATTAAGGGAAAAACTTTTCTTGTCACAGCGAAACCTTATTCATATTACTGAATTGTCAACATTCATCTCAATCTCACCTTCAAAACGGAAATCTAAATAGTGGTCGTATTATTCATGAAATTGGCAGTTTCATTTGAAAGCTGAATTGGAACGTCAGTATTGTAGTGACATGTGGAAATGGAAGCAAGTATTTGAGGAGAGCAAACCACAATTTGGCTGAAGACTTTCATTCCAATCTAAACCTCAGGAGGTCTTGAGATTTAAATTCACAAATCCAATACATCTCAGACTGTTATTAACTATGATTTAACCTTGTTAGGAAACGTGTACTTTAGATTTGCTGACAAAAGGGTTTAAACACGTGATCAACACTTAAGGAAATTCCTATTTTAATGCAGATTTACTATAATATATATTATTATGCACAAAGGTTGTCGGATTAATTCACCCACAAAATGGCTTTAAATAAGGGTGCAAATGATTAAATTTGCAATTGTGTGAATAGGTTAGTTTACTTTGCAAATCAGGGTATTTATTTTAATCAAGGATATCGAATACAGATACCTATGCTCCCCAAAATTGATCCAACGAACCGCATGTAAAACAAACCTAGTTGAATTACTTACCTTACCCCTAAGATTCTTAGAAGAAAAGTTGGCCTTGCTCATAATTAACTTTAATCCCACCGATCCCTAAACTCAGGTTGGCACTGCTTTGATTCCGATTGTTTTACATATTTCATTGGCTTGGCACGAAAACCATCACAAGCAAGGAGTGTGATGATTGCAGGTAACTTTTTTCAATGCTTTAATTCAAGTTCGATGTGAATGCAAAATACATACATATAGCATTTTATTCATTTTCTACAACAATGAGCAAATGTCTAAAAAGAAAAAAAGGTACGTAATAAATCTTTGCTGAGTTTGATGGGATTATACATCCTTCCTCTTTTTTTCTTGATGAAATATTTGCACCAGTCTGTTTTTAATTCTACCAAGGATTTTTCAGTCAGCTTATGCTCAACATGATTTGGATGATACAAAGATAAAGGAGAAAGTCAAAGGAATAAAAATGGATGAATGCAAATTGATGCAAAGGATTCTTGAGGAGCATAAAATCTTTGGAGATGATGGGACAGGGAAAACACACTTCTTTGAAGAACTGTACGAAAAAAGGAACTTTTTAGGTTATTTATTCTCTAGAAAATTAGGAAAGCAGACGGACTTTAAAATTTAAGTGGAATAAAATTTAAAGAAATCTTATTATAACTCTGGAAAGGACTAAATCCAATTGCATTCCATTATTTCTTTATTTCTCAAAGAATTTTGCGAATCTCAAATGATGAACCTTTGCCGACTTTAATTTTCTCCCAGCTTTTATTCTTTTTTCATACTCTTTTTAGCCTGAATACCAGCCAACTAAGGAAGGAACCAAGTTAAAGTCTGAGATTTTATGGATGCAAAAGGCTTTTGTTCACTGGTACTAGCGAGACTTTAAAAGATGTATATCAACTCAAATTCATTAGAAAATGCTCAAGGCTTACGCAACGTATATATATGTACATTTAGAAATTTCATGACCATAATTCAATTTCTAACATTTTCTTGGATTTCTTGTCTGAATAATTTGCAATTTTAATTGCTTAATTTTCACCAATCTATAAATATCTTTTTGCCGCCTTTTATTATGTATATCCATAAATGTATACATATAAAACTCAAGCTACAAGTTTCAGACTCAATAAAATGCTACACATTGAATAATATCTCTGGAGAAAGTGATCTACCAATAAAAAGTGATTTCGAGAGTAGCTTAGAAAGTTCTATTTTTGTCAACTTTCAATAAAGTCTCTCTGTAAATCTGTGCTAGTTTTTCCCCTATAGTTTAAAAAATATTCCACGTCAGGTTCCCAGCACTTTCTTTAAAAGTTATACACAAAAAAAAACGAACAAGGATAAGCAATCAACCATCAATCCTATGTTATTCCCATTCAATCCATTTATCCATTATAAATCTGAGAGACATGACAAATTGTAAATCTTTTTTTTTGTGGTTTCGCGTGTTCTACTGATAATCAGAAATGTGATCAAAATCTTCTCAACCAACTGCTCTTTTTTTCTAGCCTGGACTTGAAAAACACAACATTTTGAGATTCGACATTATTGCTTAAGCTCCGATTGTGATGTGATGGCAATATGTATGCAGGAACAGGAACAGTGTTGTTCCATAAACACATAAATATTATATGAGTTTGGGAGGAAAGTATCTGTTTTCCCTGTAGAATTAAACTTGCTATAACATCATCTTCACAGCCCATTACTTGATGCATTTTTAATGACACTTTTTGCGTAACCATCAGATTCTTGAAATAAAAAACCATTACACCACACAATAAAAAAAAATGTAAACACTTTAAACCTTTTCAAATTTTAACTTGAAATTGTGTTAAGTATATCTTAACGTTAAAGGTAATCATGATAAATATGATAAGAGAAACTAAATTCGTAGGAGTCATCATGGTTAGTCAGTGATGGATAGTTTTGGTTCTCACATAGGTAAATATTCGGATGTTATGCAAATCTAGCACATTTCGGCAAAGATAGAATTCTCCGATTATGAAGGTGACGCCCTGAAGCATTTATATTTCATTTATCTTTAAATTTACATCCCTTGCCATTGAAACTCGTATATTTCTTTAAAACTATGTCAAGATTACAAAAACGTTTCTGCAACTTAGTGTATTTATTAGTGCTCGATTTCTCTTTTTTTTGTTACTTTTACACATTCAAATAGAAAATGATATGTACATAAATATGTATATACATACCAATGGTATGTCGAAATCACATCACAGGAGGGTAAATCACACCACAGTGTGATTTCTTGTGATTTCCTGTGATATGTGATTTCCTATACCTTATAACATTGGGAAAATAAATTTCCAAACTATTGGAAATTTCC
>JAQIXN010000750.1:0-29351 GCA_034698145.1 Proisotoma minuta
TCATTTTAACATGTTTTTTGACGGGGAAAACAATTGTGACATTAAAAATTGTTTATTGTCACCCCATGACCTCTTTTAACGGACAGACAGAATCGAAGGGACATTGTTTCACCCCTTCGTTATGTGCGTTATAACGGTTTATTTGCGTTGTAGAAAATGAGCCACAGCTGGACATCTGAATAACATGCAGGATGTGATGTGACGTTAGAATCAAAAATTAAAATTAGAATCGTGATTTGCCTCAATTGCTAATTAAGGGATGCAAAGGTGTGTCTCGCTCTTTTATTCCATCCAATCTAAATTAGCTGCTTAAAATATTTGTGGGATTCCCAATTGGAGATGAAAAATGAGCAAGAGTCAACAGTCTCAAAAACCTTGGGAAATTGAGACTTTGCTCCAAAGAGTAGCAGTCTCACTTTGTAAAACTGAATGGCTCATTTGCTACTTAATGAAATCTAAAATTATAAATTAATTACGGCTCATTCTCGCCATTAACAATAAAGCTACGTTTGCATCCGGATTAATGAGCTTCTATTATATCCCTCCTATATAATAATTATTATTAATAGCAAATCAAAAGGAAAGTGGATCAAGTTTATGGACAAGTCAATGATTCCATACCGAATTAATTTCCAAGATTAATATTCAATTTCAACTTTTAATTACGCAATTCAGCCAAAGCAAGTTGGAGTGAGTGAGTGGTTCATTAAAATCCAGTTGGAATTAATTACGGTTTTCATTTAAACTGCTTGATTCAATTCTTGGTGGACGGAGTGAAATGAAGCTTCAAAATTTGAAAATGAGTTTGGGCCAAGAGTCTGGACATGATACGGGTACGGGGCTGATGGCCACCAGGCTCATTAAAAGTTGAACAATGGAAATGACAGATGTTTGATTTGTATGCAAATTAAAAGGAAATTGAGGTAAGGAAATGACAGAATTTATGAATTCAAAAACAGTTTGCTGTTGTTTCGTGGATGGGGTGCTAAATAAGTGAATGCAAACAAAAACATTGGGAAAGAGCTCACTCATTTTAAATTTGGGTGGATACAAAATTTAAATGTACATTTGGGCGTTGGGTTGATAAGTGAATTTGATACTGGTCCCTTAATTTCCATCCTTAATGTAATACTGTTGTTGTCTGTTCTCATTTGTAAAAGTTACCGTTTTCTTTATCTGATTTATTTTAATTCTCTGCTAATGAGGTCATTTTACATGGAAAACTTTTATCCTCCTTTGGCTGAGTTTTGGGGAATTTTGTTATGAATTTTGTGAGAAAGTGTAGGGAAGGGGAATATGCTGTGGTTGTTGTATCCGAGAGTGGATGTGGTCTTCAGTGAAATACTGGCAAAGAATTGGATAACTCCTCATCTCAGCCACCTCGTCCAATTTGTAGCTTTTTTACTCTTACCAAATAATAAGGGAAGAGCACTTTGGCTTCTCGTTGCGTTGCTTGCTTCACAAGATCCCACGCGATATCTCACATTTCCAACTCATGATTAGTCATACGTGATATAATTGCATTGTGTTATCGGCTCAAGTGGAGTTAAAACTAATTAGATTGGGAATTGGTTTTCAGTTTTTTGTTCCTTTTCCATTACCTTTTGCATCAACAACGTGTATTATTGTTCTTGTTAATTGAGATGAGGTAATTTTGAATATTTCTCATTATGATTTTCTTTAGCTCATTAGTTTGAGCTCCGAGACAATCGACCCCTTGATTATTACACCTTGATTTCATCTCGAGAGCTTCGTTTTTTTTTGCAAATTATTTACAAAGCTTCAGCAAGGACAATTTGCATTTCCTGAATGGAATTAATGATCCGTTAATTAATAGTTAATTGAGCCCTTGTCCAATTCATCTGCCGTTATTATTGGACGCGTCAAGTTCTTTTGAAATGATCCAATTAAGTAGATATATGTTTCTCTGTGTGCAATATCAGTAGTTTGGGAGTGAGTGGGTGAGATATAGATTCCGTATCATATTTCACTCTTCCAAGACTTTGTTGGTTTACTTTATTGGTGGTGGTGGTGTTAATAATAAGGATTTCATTTTGGCTTGCGGATAAAGTATCGTTTTGTGGAGAAAAGAGAGAGAGGGCTTAATTGGATCCCGATTTTTTCCACCAATTTAATTTCCCTTGATTACCACGCTACCCGAAGTCGGTCTCAAAGAAGAAGGAGAAAGGCTCCATTTTTTACCAATTTATGTTGTTAATTTGTGAAATAATTGGAATGCATTCCTTTATGCTATCTACTTCAATTATATCCCCCCAAAAACTTTTTCCATGAATGGCAACTCTGCTAAATTTAATTGGATTCCTTCTCCATTAAAATGCTTCCTTTATATAAATATATCCATCCCATTATGTGCTCTCAAAGCTTTGTGGGAAATATTAAAAATTTCAAGTTTTATTGTGAAATTAATAGTTGACGACACAAATGGGCGGCTGTTGATTAATGAGGCAGAAATTGAATTTGAAGCCAACATTTGATACAGTGGCCAAGTGGTTTGGGAAGCCAGGAGATCATTATTTAATACTTTGGCCTAATGGTGGGCTCTGCTGTAAAGACCTAATAAATCTGAACAACAAGGAGCTGGGCCACTGCACCTCAAATAACTAGCCAACCAACTAGAGAAAGTACTTAGCCGTAGCAGCAGGTCACTCTGGTCAAATCTGTAGTGGACATTATGACCAAAGGGACGTCCACCAAAGACGAGGCTCTCCACAAGGGCCGGGCCCCTATAAGGGCTCGCAGTGGATGCATGTTGTGTGCAGTAGTAAATGGAAATCTCGTTTTAAAGGGAGAGAGAGAGAGTTTGAAAGTGGACGGTGAACAAGATTGTGTCAATTGTGTTTGTAGAAATATGTGGAAGTGCGTGGGGCTTGGGATTAAGCGGATCCTTGTAGCAATGTCTGTATCCCGGGTACTTTTATTTTCTATAGATGTAGTTGGATAAGGTTTAGGTATTATAATTGATTTGATTTGGGTCGGTTCGTTAGGCCGTATTAGCCTCGTTTGCACCCTCCTCTTTGGCCAAGACCCTCTTGAGTTGCCACTCTATATCATACCCGCATCTGCAGATTCTGGAACTTAGTCATTTGGCCTTAGTTGATTTTCTGAATTTGTGGAGAGATGGACTGGGATGAAGTAAGACTTCATTTTCAGCCGCAGCAATCAACGGAGCGAAAGGAAAATTGTAGATGATCATTATGATCAAGCCAGACCTGACCAATTGTTAACACTCCTCTTGATTTCTCCACTCTTTCTCTCAAATATCAAAGCTCTTCCCAATCAATCTTCAACCCAGACACGTCCACATCATCACATCATCTTATGCTATGTGTTGCTCCTTGTTTAGACATTTCCCCAAAGTTGAAAGGATTGTGGAAACGGGAGAAAGAGGGATTCCATGTTATCGGTTCCTCACAAATACTTACTAGCTTATGCAATTTACTTGATGGCATTTATGTTACTTCCAAAAATTAGTGGATATTTCTTGTGCTTTCTCTTTTGTTCAAGGACGCCTTTGCTCTTCTCTCCACCACAATACAATAGTTGTGTAGGGGAAAGCAAGCAACTTATTTTTTCCCTTCTGGTTTAATATGTCGACAGCAATTGCATTATTGCAGCCGGCATTTCCACATCAATTCAACATATTACATTTTGGGCCACCACCACTGCCATCCCACGTTATTACATAATATAATGAAATATAATAAAGGCTGGATATTACACTTGGAGAGTGACACGACTGTTGTTGGAGAACATTCAATGAAAGTCTGAGATGAGGAAGAGAAAGTCCCTGCCTCCTAATATAATTCAATCCCTAATAATCATCCGGATGGAATCTTTTCTTAGCTGACATCACTCCCCAAAAGCACGCACAGCCCAACAAACTCTTAATTAATGAGTATTATTATACGAGGAAGATGTTTCTGGAAACTTTAGTTTGCATACAGAACGACAACTTGGTCCTCATTCCACTTCCACCTTTTTAATCCCTTTATTTAAACTTCATATGAAAAAAAACAGGAAAAGCAAACAAGTTGAGACAACAGAAAGAAACGAGAGCATTAATTATATCTAATTGGATAAATTCTAATTATCATCATCATCATCTTACACACAAGTGTAGGTTACATTCCAAACAACTTTTGGACAAGTTACAAAAATCCAAAAAAGTAAAGGATTACGCAATTACGCTTTTATGTTCCTAATTTAATTTCCCGTGTTTCTTTTGATATTGTTTTTCCAAGCATGAGATATGATATTCAATTAAATTATATAATTAGCTGTTGATTTTTTTTTAAAGAGAAAAAATTGGACTGTTTTGGACTAAAGAAAGTTGTATGGTTGATTATAATTTAGTGGATAGTATGGAATATATTGAGGACGCTATTATTTGGTGTGGTTCTTTAGAAGTGGTGGCTTGTGGGTGGTTGAGGTAGCGGCTGGAACTATTCGTTAAAATAAATTAAATTAGTGAAGCACTTGGAGTGACTAATGAACGGATCCTCTCTCGTAATAAGATGCAATTTAATGAGAGCTTTCTTCAAGCACATGGCTAATAATTAAGCAAGCACTTGAAATATAACAATGGAGTTTGAGATGTGCAAAACTGTTTTTGTTCTTTGCTCGGGGTGCCATCGATATCCTTTGAGGAAAGAAGTTCCGCAAGTGATCGTTATAATTTTTTAGACGGGTCCCCTCAACTCCTCATTAGTTGATTAGTTCATCAGAGAGAGAGAGGAAGGAAGGGATTTAGATACGGATTTACATTTGGCAGTCTGAGATGAGTAAGGAAGCCAAGCGATTCGTCATCCTCTAATTAGTTGTTTGACAAGAGAAGATAAGCACACTCTCATTTACTATCCTCCTTGTTATTCTCTAATTGTCTTCTGGCTACCTAAAACTTTGGGGAATCTGGAATTCATCTGGGAATTTGGTTCAGATATCCTTCATAATGATAATCCTCAACTCCCTCCTCTCCTTTATCTTTTTCGCTCATACTCTATTACTCACTTCCGCTTTATATCCCATTGCAAATTCAAGTTGCCACTTAAAGTGTCGTTACAAATAATTTGGGAGACTCTGATAATTTGTTAACATACTTTCCCAGCATACTTTTATGTTTTCAAGACATGAAGCAGTTGTGGCACAAAAGTATAATTCCTTCTACAAATGGTATTTCCTGGATTCTGAGAATCCCTCCATATTTCATCAACAATGGAACTTTTGCTTTATTTATTTTAAATAAAAAAGGACCTTTTTCCCTCATTCACAAAAGTCCCTTCCTGCTTTGTCCATAAAAGATCCCTCACTCCAGTTGAAATGTCAAATGAATCCCATAAACAAATACAAAATCTGAACCCAACTACATATAAAATGAATCATATATTTACAGTGTATGTATATATATAATGGTAGTTATACTTGGTTTGGTTGCAAATTGTAAAATAATGGCAAACAAATGTGAATGATGAGTCCGTTTAGTTGGTGGCAAGCGTTTAATGATTGTTTTTGTTATTTGCAGGTAAGAATCGGAGGCTGTTGTGCTTATGTCTGCTGCGTGGGGGCAAAGAGTGCTAACAAATGGGTGTCAACAGGCCAAACGCAGTAAAAACAATTTAATTTAGACCAGTTGGGTCTCCTCATACTAATCACCAGCATGTGTTGCTTTTGAGAGGATACGCTTTAAAATTTCAATCCAACACCAAGACAAATATTTGAGGACTGTGAGAATGTTTAGAGAAATTTGATATCTCACAATTTTTGACTTGGCTTTCGTCTCACAAAACTTTGTTATCTCAAACTTTTCTGCAGCTGCCTCCCAACATACAAAATATAGCTACTAATAATAACAAATTTATTCTCTAATTACCACACAACCTTTTCCCCGTCCTCTCTCCTTCTTTCTACAAATTTTACGCTCAATTCCCAATTAGGCATTTTGGATATAAATATACAACTTCAAAATTCAGAGATAAGCATGATAAATGGTTAATAATATTGATAAGTTTTATTGGACCTACTTTGTTTATTTCGTGCATCGATTATTTGGGCATAATTTGGAGTAGAATTTTAGTAGTTAAGTATGCAGGGAGTTGTTTGAGCAATAATTTTAGCTAAATTTCCAAACAAAACACAGAGGAGTAAGTAATGATACATAATCAGAGAAAGTAACGCCCTTTTGCTGTTTTCTTTCTGAGCTCAGCCAATTTAACAAACCATTCAACCGAGGCTGTTGGCAAAATTTAAAATTAAACCTAAACATTGCAGAAAAAATTATTTTAATTTCTCTGGGATTCTCTTAAATCCCTTTGTTGTAAAAGCAATTGTAAGTTGTAATTGTTAGAGAAAAGTAATTAGGTGCAATTTACAATTAAAAAGAGGAAAGTATTAGACAACTATTAAACCTTTCTGTTGGGCTTTTAAGAGGAGCAGCCCAAGGGGAAGGTCTAATGGGAAAAACAGATATGATAATTATCATAAAACATTTAAAATGTGCTTAATAATTACTCCAAAAGACTGGAGCCATTTTACAACTTGAGCTCTCTGAATTTTTCAGACTCGATCCTTTTCTTGTTTTTTCCGTTTGTGTCTGTTTTTAGCTGCTCCATTTTAGAGTAATAATAATGAAGACGTAGAAAGTAGCTCAAAGTTCGTGTCATTTATGCTGAAAATGTGGCTTCTCCAATTAATTATTTCATTTAACGAGACGCATCCTGTCTTCTGCTTATGCCATAAGCCTTATGCCACCAACTGCAGCAGCCAATTAAGAAATGCTAAATGCAAATTAAACAAGCTCTTTTCATGAGTAATAAAATAAAGGACAACAATGGTGAGCAAAAAGTGCATAAAAAGTGGTAAACTTTCTATAATTTACTTCCAAATGATGAGAATAATTGTAATTTTAATTGAGCACCACGGGAAGTGACATTCAATTAATGTAAACGTGACATATTTATTTATCAGAATTTTATTTATCTAATTAATTAATTTAAATGTTAAACTCTTTGAAATCTTAATTGAATTGCCATCAATTTGGATTTATGCGAAGGAATTTAATTAATGCAAAATGAAGATAAGCAAAAGTCGCGTTCATTGGCTTCATTATAATAAACTGGTTTTCCCTGATTTGTGCAAAATATGTGGCCAATGCAGATGTTGGATGTGTCTATTATTTTATCCCTCTTTTTGAGGTGTGTAGTAACTTTGATGAACTTTGTCCTAATTTATTAATGCTGGTTTAAAAGGAATTTGAAGTAATTGAATTTAATTGGTTTGGATTGCATTACATTACACAATGTGATTAGCTAGTGAGTTACAATTAAGGCGTCCAAAAGTGTTGAATTGTTTCAATTTGCATTTGATAATAACAGGATTGTTTAATGGTAAGCTTTTACTTAACAATTTTCTTTCCCTTGTTGGTTTTTTGTGTGGGAGACAACAATGAGCATTAAATCCCATTTATACATTATTATGATTAGGAAAAGGGGAAAATGCGGAGTTTGTGTAACGCCACGCAATTTTCACCCGTTTCAGACTTCATTTGCCTTCATTCAGAGAGCCAACAACTCAAAATCTGTATGAAATGGCAATCACTCTCTCTTTTGCTATAAATAAAGATTCGTTGCCACTCCAAGAATTGCACCTATAAAAAGTAACTAAGATTCCCTTCATTCAAATCCCACATATATTGAAAATTTAGCCTGCTATTCACTCGTGTTCAGCGTGCATTGAAATGCATGTGTTCATTTGGGAGCAAGTGCGGACAATCTCGGCTTGATTTTGATTTCAATCACTGCTTTCAAACCAAAATCAGAGTAAACTAACGACCGTAGATTGTGTCAAATGCACAAATTGTAAAGGCTTGTTAGTGAATGCAGGGAAAGAGAGAGAAATAGATGAAGCGTAAGGTCAATTTATTGAAACGTCTCGATCCATCCTCAAGGAAAATATTTATTTGCAACATGGGGAAAATTTGCTCAGTGAACCATCATTAACATAATTCCCTCTTTACTAATTAACAATGCCCATTTATTGACAATTTGTAATTTTTATAATCAGCATCTTTATTTGGAAAGTGTAATCAATGTCTCCCCTAATGATTACGACGCGAGATTCGTTAGAGATAATCGCAAATGCTGTTAATCTTTTCCACCTACATCCCACCATTAGTCCGACCGACCACGTGGATTAAATAAAGGAAAAATTCAAATTAGCGACTTATCTGTAATTGGATGGACATTGAATAGTATAATGAAGACAAATGGGAGTCTCAAATTGATCCAATCTCAACATTTATAAGAAGAGACATGTACAATCGTCATCCTACTAAGCTGATATACAGTTGACTGACAAAGACGACTAGAGGACATGGATAAGGTCATTAAAGTTAATTAAGAGGGTTAGCTAATTAATGACAACATTGCAATGTAGCAGTGGGCGAATTAAGGAGACAAGTTAAAAGGACAGTTTGTTTTGTTGGTATTTTCCGTGTGACAACAACAATGCCAATTGACAATGAGATGAAAATTGGGAATGTGTCAAGTCTCATGTCACACTGTCTACCAAAATTAGATCCTTTCCCTTTTCTCAACTTATTTGTCCAGTGAGTACATGCGTCAGTCCTGTTTCTTGTCTTGTCCATTCTTTACAAAATTGGTTTCGTGTCACTTTGTTATATAAATCTACAACCACTCACACCACAGCCAAAAGTCAGGACAAAGACCATTAGTACCGTTTTATATAACGCATATTTATACTTTATTTTGAAGCCAACTCAGAACCTTCAAAACAAAAGCCTGTTATTAAGTTTACAATTGGGCTGATGCAGATGATTATGACCTTCCATGAGATTAATTCAAAATTGACCTATTATTAAGTGAATCCCAATTTAAAAAGTAAAATATGATTATTGTGAAACAATGGAGGGGCGAGATTTTACTGCAGGCTTTATTGCTTCAATGGATATTTTAACGATTTAGGAAATTCTTGGGGGAGATTTTTCATTGTTGGCGTCAGCTTTTGCTTTGGAGTGTGGCTTAATAACATTATTGGTAATTGGTATGATCATCTCCCAACTAATTATAGTCATTAAGCAACTTCTTGAGCATCTCTGGATTTCTAGCCAGATAAGCCGCTTTCTGTTTGTCGGAGAATTTTAATTGGGAACCTGAATCTGCTTTTAATAATTATTACTCTTCATGGGAATGGATAAGCCAAAATAACTTTAATTAGTGTAAACAAGATTCATGAGAAATTGCAACTAATGGTAAAAAATATGAGGAAAACAACAAACATCTAACTTGCTTTCTACTTAAATAAATATTCCATGAATCCAAACAAATTAATTAGGGCACATTGTTTTCGATAAAATTAATTAATTAATTAAAGTAGGTAGTTTCCGTAAATGGCCTCATTAAATTAGTTGGAAATTTTTGTGGTTACTAAAAGTTGGGATTGTTAAATAGGAAAATTAATTAGTTCAATAGTTTGAGCAATATAAATAATTTAAGATTGGATTGTTTTCCAAGAAGAAATGTTTCATGTTTTGTGGCAAATCAAGCAATTTCCAGTCTCCTATAAAAATGTTTGTGCTCGTAAAGAAAGGAGAGAAGAATTGCTTTAAACTTGTTCCTTCCCAAGAAATAATAATAATAGGTCTGGAGTTTATCCGCTTTATTTAATGCAGTTAATAATTATTAAGAGAGCCAGCCGTTGGCACATCTTCAAATCTCTTTTGTGGCAGAGATTTTTTATTTTCTTAGCAAAGCATCATTATTATTATGATTACCCTCATTATTACTTTCCTATTAAATTGAGCCAAGTCTCAGCTTTTTTCTTCCAGAGAAAACGAGGCATGAAGGAGATAAAAAATTAACCGGCCCTCTAATTATCCACAAATTATTAGCATCTTTTCCAGAGCTGGACTTGCACAATTTAGCCCATCTTTTACATCTCCATCTTGCCTTGCATCTCTCATATAAAGTGAGAGAGAGACCTTTGCAAAAAATTGTTTAAAAATCAAGTGGGGTTGAAAAAAAAAATGGGGAATGGAATTAAGTGGTTACGTGCCACTCTGTGCTCTTTCTGCATTATCCGGAGATTATCGTCAGTATTGTTTAAAATCAGCTCGTTATGGTCAACAAAATGATGTAGTTCCATCCCTTTAATTTTTTGCATATTGTTGAATTGACACTTAATTGTGGCCACCATTTTATTCGAGGGAGGGACAAAATTAAGCCAATGATAAGCAAGTCCTTAGATGAAATCCCAGCCACATTTTGCATTGTTTTGGGGTAAACAGGATGCAATTAATTAATTAACTTATTTTTTAATCTAATTAATTTTTATGAGCCTGCATACATTGTTTTATTACGGTGTAATTACATATATTATTGCATGACGTGTCTGAATTTCAGCCATTTCTCCTCCTCGAAATGTTTGCGTGAATTTTAACAAGCTTTTTAACCATTTAATTAAGGGATAAAATAAAATTATAAAAATATTTTTCTCTCAACAAAAGCAAAAAAAAAATATAAAAGTTGGTCATAATTTTATAGTCGTTTTAAACGATCCTTTGTTGCAAATAAACATTTCTCCCTTAATACACAGATAAAGCAATAAATTCTACGCTGTCACTTCAATATCCGAATAGTAATAGTAATTTATTAATTTTATTGTAGTCTTTGGAATATTTAATGTTTAATTGACTGAAGGAACCTTTACTTTTTCATAAAAAACATCTTCTTCTCTATTATGCATCCATTAATTTTCGTTTAATGTTAAATTGAGGCAAATTTTTCTCACCATAAATCATAAAAGTCAACCAAAATCGGCATAATGACCCAAAGGCTGACCTAAAGTGACCTTATTATCAAAGGAGTGTATGCAGACGGGATTGAATGTGTTGGAGATGAACTCTTCTCGATATCTCTGTATGCATGATAATAATGTTAATAGGCTGTGGTTAAAGGTGATGGCTGATGGCGATAATTATTGGTTTGTTGGATTGAATGCATCTTCTTCTTCGAAGGCGTGAGGAGCTAAGAAAGGGAAAAAACGCTTAAAAGAGAATTAAACAACTTGATGTCCATTCATATTAAGTGTTAGTTAGTTGCATCATGACATTCAAAGCACAAAGTTATAGTCTTCTTCGAATCCTAGGTAGAAGTAAATTAATTGATTCAAATCATAACTCATTGGGAATTGGAAAACAGTCGAGTCTTTATATCGATTTATGTACTACAAGCAAAGTGCAATGTGTTGATTTTTCCGAAAGATTGGCAATTTGTTGGGTGAGGATTAATAATATGTTTACGAGCTATCCAGTTTCAAAAGTATACAAGTATCACACCTTGTAATTCAAGTCTGTAGTTGATCTCGTCGTGAATTTGTAGTTAATCTGTGTGAGAGTGGAGTTTGCATGTGTTTGTTGATGTAGTTTCCTAATGGAGATAATCCCAAGCGTGGTGATGAAATGAGTCCATCGTGGGCGTAACACTCTTGATTAAGTTTCGGATTAAAAACAAAAATCAGACTTGGTCTCTTCTTTTTATGTATGATGGGAAAGTTTTCGGGATTCCTCTTTTTTGGTGAAGATTGTAAAGAGGCAATTTGTAGTCTGTATTTGTCTGTAAAGTTATGTTATGATGAACATGACATAATGGGGAACAATAAAAATAATAATTCCCAAGACGCCCCTCCCATCCCCCCTTACACTTTGCATTCATCTGGACTTTTTCATCATTTCCCAATCTACTCCCAGTTGAGAACATGAGATACATTCCGTACTTTAAACAAGTTTATTTTCTTACGTTTCAACCTGGAATTTGAGTGTCCTCAACTCTTATTCCGATGAGCTAATAGTTAGTACATTTTTCATGGATTTGTTGGTTTGCTAACCTCGTCAACATCTTCTAATTAAAGCTGCACCTTGGGCCATAAACTTGAGCATGGCAAATGATTGAAAATGTTGAAAGTCACAAAACTCATTCTTTTTATTACGCCACACATCAGATAAACAAATAACGCAAAGACATAAAACGAGTTAGGAACCAGTCTTTAAAATTTAGATTTGAAGCGGCCATAAAGAACGCTTCCCACTAACAATCCTGATTTACCAATAGTTATGGGACGCTCTGAAATAAATAATGAATTACATCCTTGTTAGCTGACTGTTATTGATAATTTAGGAGCAATAATTGAACAAACATCTTAATCCCAATGTTTTAAACTTTTGCATTCTCCATCTATCACATCAAAAAAGGGATTAACTATCTGGTTGCCTGTTGCGTTACAACATTGTAAAATGCACATTGGAAAAAAAATATTCTCTCTTGTTGTGTTTTTACATACATCTTTAAATTTTCAATTAAGGAATGACTTTTAATATCATTATTATTAGAAGATTGTGAACTATTGAAGTTTCAAAATCGTGAATCTCGTAGCCGTCTTTTATCTAAAAGTAAATCGAATCAAGGGGCGTCTAATTAATTGGAGCATTGGAGGAAAATAGTGATGAATAATTTGATATGTGCTCTAATTTACTATTGATAGAGTTTGGCCACAGTATGCGTCCACCTTTAAACATTATAGACTCGATTGTAATCAAATTCCATTCAGTCACTATTTTCCCTTACACTTGTAACTATGTACAGTAAGTAGCCAATTAGTTTGAACAAAGCAGTTTGATTGTATCTTAAATGTGGTCAGATGCGTAAGCCACGTTAACAAACAGTTGAACAATTTCTCAGAAAGAAAGAGCAAGAGGAAAATGACGAAGCAAGGAGAGTAAAAAAACAATGTGAAGGGGATAATAAATTTGACGAATCTCATTGAAATGAATGACATAACAAGATATTGGATCCAGAAAGAAGGGAATGCAGTGGAACAATGGGGGTTAGGGAACTAAACTCCAAGAATGTCCAGACTTTTACCACAAAATATTTCTACATTTGGAATTGTAATTAATTTTTAATGCATTATTTTTAACCAAGGTAGGGTTAATAATTTCATTTGATATCATGCGGATTTTGGAATAGACTCAATTTAACAATGTAATTGTCCACGTCATTGTTGCAGGGTCAAAATGGATTCAAGAGTAGAGTTGGATGAAGTATGGATTCATGTGCTTGACAGTCTGATTAAGTGCATCGCATATTTGCCCCCAAGCCAATCTCCATTTCCCCAATCCAATTCACAGTTCCAATCAAAATGAGAAATAGAATATCTGAGAGGATTGTGAATGTTGGCTTGCAATTAGATGGAATTGAATTGAATCCAAAATGGATCATTAGGAAAGAGTTTGGGCAAAATTAATTTAAACTGGACAGTGCTGGCCTTTAAATGTTAATTGGATTTTTAAATTAGTCATCCAAAACCAGAAATGAGATTGGTTTTTGTCTTATTACTATGATAATCACCTGCCTTTTGATTAACTCCACAAAGTCAGTCCTTGTACTGCTATATAACTAATTGATAAGGCCCCAAAGGAGGCCTCTCTTCCCCTTCTCCACTCTTTCCCCACATTTCCCAAACTGTTTTACCTGAATATTGAAGATTGCCGTGTCTCTTTGCTTTTCAGACGTGAAAACTTTCTCCTCTCATCTTTACTGCCTCACTCAATCAGCTCCTACTCTTCCGCTGCATGGGACATTAGCTTGTGAAGATAACAAGGAGTAATTGTTAGTAATGTTAAACAATGGTGGGTTAAGTGGGGGGAGTAGTTGTAGTAGCAGTGGCATCGGCACACCCGACAACGGATCCAACAACGGAATGTACGGGGCAAATGGAGCCAGTCCTTCGGAATATCCCCCCGCCCCCTCCAGTAATCCCTCGAGCATGAGCAACCCATTCCATTACCCCCCACATCACCCCCACCACCAACAACAACAACAACAGCAACACCCCCACCACAGATCTCATGACCAAGGGCCCCCCATGGGCAACGGCGGCATGATGGGTCACCACTCGGGCGGAATTTGCTCATCCATGGGTCTCAATCAAGGGGCTTGTCCTCCTGACGTTAAAGTAAGACTCTCATGCTTTCTCCCTTTCCCCCAAATCTATCTGCTTTGCTATATCATCATTTTGAAGTGAAAGGGAAAGATAGAGTATGAGGAAGGAAACTTGTCGTCATTTAATAGAAAAGTGACTTGCTTCCTGTTGTTATATAATGAAATGTAATTTATGGTTTTTGTAGACTCGATTATGCGGGGGCTGCAGCGAGCCAATAATGGACAGGGTACTCTTTGAAGCATGGGACAAATATTGGCACCACTCCTGTCTCCGCTGCTCCGTCTGCGGATGTCAACTGGCGGACATGGGGCCCTCCTGCTTCAACCGCGAGGGCATGATGCTCTGCAGACAAGACTATCTCAAGTGAGTCCCGACAATTAAATACATTTTATGTTTATAATATTCTTAAAAGCTTTTTAACTTTGTGTACCTTGTTCGCTTTATCCCTGTCAATTCTCTCAGGGTTTGGGGAGAAGTTGAAATTTTACAAGAGCACAATTGGGAATATTATTTTATTATCCTGGTCGCATTTATTTTATTTAGGTTAGCCGAGTGGAGTATGAAAATTAGGTTTGGGAGGAAGGAGATGTCAGGATGTGATCATAACTCGAGTTGAAAATGATAGAGACGCGGATGAATGTAAATGATTTGATTTTCAAGGAATGAAACCCATTTTGCCAATTGGTTCTCTCGTAAATGCTTTCTCCCTCCAACTTCTTCTGTTTGAAGTAGCCGAAGCAAGTCCTGGCAGACTTATTTTATTTTCCTTCTTCTTTGTGGCTTCCACAACGGCCATTGGGGATTATCCCTCACTTCCAACTTCCAGTTTCCAAAAAGTTTCCAAAACCCAACATCTGAATATTTATCGTTGGCTGATTATGCACAAGCATATCTCATCAATTCATTTCTATAAATGGAGCAATGAAAAGTCAGAGACACGTCCGTCCGTCATTTGGCAGGACATGGACGGAGGAATTTATTTAACAAACTCAAAATGTTATGTAAATGCGGGGACTGAATTAGTGATGGCTTTTATGAAGGAACACAACAAGAAGGGATTTGCCTAAAACTTTAAACACTTGCTAATTGCGTGATGCCCAATTTGAGATTCATATTAAGAGAGGAATCTGCATGTTGGCTATATTTAAATATCTGAACTTGTTTTGAATAATGAAGACTCAATCTCTTGAGGGATTTGTCCCCTTGTTGGCTCAGAATTAAAGTTTTAGGAGGCTGAGAAGAATTTATCAAGATTTGGCTGTTGTGACGGATGTTGTTGATGAGAGTGGCAGATGCGTTGGAGGGATAAATAAATAAGTTTTCCTACTTTCTCCCAATTAAAAGGGACTAATTGAAGAATCAAACTAAAACCCGGCATAGTTTTAATAGTTTCATTCAACAAAGATGTCTGCTGCCTAAATAGCCCATGTAATTCATTTCATTGTATTTAAGAGTTTAGCCCAAAGGGAAAATATTTATCTTGCACATTCTTCCCCAACTCGTACAACTTCCCAAATACTTTCTCTAGGGATTAACCTTGTTGGGCAAAGTGTTGGGACTTTCACCAACATGCTTCCCTCGGGATTAATCTTCTCTCCAGCACAGCCAATTAATAGACCATCCCACTTAACCAATAACTTCATTTACTGATGCAAATCCTTCCTTCCTTCAACTTCCTTGTCATCCCATCAAACTTTATCGGGAAATTCGTCTTTTAATTTTAATCTTTGGCAAGGAGGAAATTTCCCCTTGGGCCTGCGGTTGGTTGCTTCATCTCGGGAGAATTAGAGAGGGAACTACAGGAATAATGAAGCTAATGATGATGAGATAATCGGGGATTATAATCGTCTGATTGGACGGATCCCCTGTTAATCCTAATTTGGCCAATTCCCCATAAGCAAAGGTTATAAAGGGATCCAACTAACTAGCCAACTAAGCCAACCAACATATATATTTTGTGGAAGAAGGAATTGGGTGTATGAAGTACGTGCCCCGCTTGCTCATCCTTCCTCCGAGAAGTGTTCATAAAGTGTGTGAAACAATGATGGGAGATTCATTGTACGAATTATCTGTCGGCTGGCAAAGAATGTGAATGAGGGAGCTAATTTCACTAAATTCTCCACCAATGTCTAAAAGACGCTTGGGACTCTTTGTGGCATTTGAATTTAGGGGCCGTCTTCTCAGTACAGTACAAAAAGAACAGAAATTAGGAGATTAAATAAGTTGACGCTTTGAGTGAAGGGATTAGATCATGTTCCCTCACACAAATTGGCTTGTAATTGTAATTGGCTTCTGACAGTTACAACAGAAATCATTATCACCCTGCACAATTTTTCTCCGAGGGAGAGAAAGTGAGAGACTGCGAATTGAATTTACATAAATTTACACCAATGGCTCATCTCACTTTTAAATTTCATCCCGTCATTCATTCATTGTTCTAAAATATGATGTCAAATGAATGAAGGAATTGACGTGATCCAATTGCGTATATAGATAGCTCTTATGTAACATTGCTTTCTCCTTGTGTGTTTGCAGGCTGTTTGGGATGAAGGGGGCTTGTCGGGGGTGTGGTCAGCACATTCCCGCAAACGAGTTTGTGTTGCGAGCGGGCGTGCCGGCGATGGGAGGTCCCCCCATGGTATTCCATGTAAATTGCTTTGCCTGTTCCAAATGCCACAAGCCGCTCTCCACTGGTGATCGATACTCCGTTTTCAATGGATCTTTACTCTGCGAGCAGGATGCGCTTAAGGTAAATTAATAATTAAATTACACAACCATCAAAATTACTTACCTCTTGATGTGTTGTCTCTTGTTCAGGCAATGAAGCAGAATGGGATTGGAAGCCCTGCGGCCAACGTGGCCCCCACAAATGGTCCTACCACAGCTCCCAGGAAAGGGAAAGTTGGGAGACCCCGACGGAGTCGAGACTGAGATCCTTTTTGTTCTGAAAACTCTTAAAATAATAGTTTTGTGTAAGACAAAGTCGTTTCTCATATAAATAGTGAAAGTGAAGTAATAATCAAGTCGTACACAAGAAACTCATCTTTAGAACCGCAAATCATCATCAACATTCATCCACCTTTATCATCATCTTCTTTCTTCAAAATCCCACCAATCAAAATCCCCCTCACAAAATTTGGAGAAACTTCAAAAGGTAAAAAATACCAACATTCTTTATTTATTTGTTTGCAACACTTTAGCTTGATTAAAAATTGAGACATGAAATGCATGAAAGAGTGAATACTTATAACAAAGTGCAGAATATGGCACATTCAATCAATTAATCGATTAGATACTTAAAACAATTGGCAGTGCATTTGAATAGTGCATGTTTGTAGGATTTGGGTGAGAGATATAGGGATTGGGGAAGGGACATAATCTTTTTCACGGGATCGATTCATTTCATTAAATATTCAGTCTGCTTTCTCTCCTTGGAGTTGGGGTCTGATTGAATTGAGAGCCCTGCTAATAAACTTAAGTAATGTAACTGAGTAGCACTACAAACCACGCTCCCTTCACTCCCAACCAATTTCATCATTTTGATGCATTTTAGATGGAAGATTGGAGATTGAATTTAGTGCATCACTCGGGAGAAAGCAAAGTGATTGAAAGTCACCAGGGCTATAGACAGTATCCCTATATACTATTATATACAGATATATGTTTACAGTTTAACCATCATGCAAAATTAACTTTATCGACTTGAGAGAAAACAAGGTGGAAGGGAAAAGTTAATTAATTCAGTTATTAGGTAGAATTTTCATAGTTGAATAATTATGGGAGAAAGGGTAAAAATCAAATTAGAGGAAGGCAGGTACCAGGCACATCACTTTTTTTTCATTCAGTGGGCCAAAAGTCCACAAATTGGGTTGGATAAGAGCTAATGAAAATGGAGGATTTTACGAGTGAATGGGGTAATGATAATCTCCTGATAATTCCAGCACTCAATCTAATTTGTTGGTAACATTTCAAGGGAATCCAGGTGGAAGCTAATTTACAAATGAAATTAGACTCGGAGACAAGGAATGTCAATCATTTCGGGAAATTAGGAAATTAGATTAACCAATTTTTATCCTCATGAAAAAATGTAGAGATTAGTATCAACATATGCGGACAATGTTCTATTATTCTCCCTTATGCTCTCCTCTGTTTAGATTTCATTAAGAGAAAACAAAAAGGAATTTAATTTCCTTGAATGGTGGTTGTGGATTTGTGATGGTGGGAGGGGGCCTGGAGGGGGATTAAAACACCTGGCCCTAATTTTGAGTTGGCAATTAGTCGACTTATCACTGGCTTACGCTTCAGTTAACATTTGAAAGGAACAATGAAGTGGAGCAAGATGTTTAGTGGGTCATTCCAAAGACGCTTCAATTGTTCTGCTCAATAAAGAACACCTGCAGCTTCAATTTATTTTGCTTCACTTTTTCATTACATCTCAATAATAATTGTTCCAGTGGCAAGGGAAATATATTGCATTACATAAGTTGATGAAGCCAGGAAATGAACAATGATCAAATGAAGGCTAGACTCAAAAGGGCATTGTGAGACTTTTAACATTTATTTGGACTTTGTAAATTAGTAAATTGGTATAGGTTTAATTTAACTCCAGGGTACTAATTGAAATTTCCATTTGCAAGATTTCTCAATCTCTCTGCTTGTAGGGAGAATCACGAATTTATTTATTTCTTTGTGTCAAAAGTTTTATTTGAGAGATAAATTCAACTTTTCTGATCCAGCGATGCACAAAATATTTCATGGACAAATGAATTGGGATAAAAGAAGAGCTTCTTTTCTTGCATAAAAAGACGCTGCCCATCTTTCCCAAATCCCCAAAGGCTACATACTTTTGTATTCTGTGATGTAGATAAGTACGTATATTGGGCTGTGTCGTGGTGGATTGACCTTGGAGCCAGAGGTTAATGAAAGGGTGGTGGGCACTGGAGGGGGCAGGCCCTTGCCCCCCACTGCGCCTTCCTTCCCTTCCCTGTGTGGCCAATTATCTTCCCCATTGTTAATGCCCAACCTTCTTTACATTAAGACTTACGGCATTTTATGGAATTTACAAAAGTTGTTTTTAGATCTCTTCAAATTGAATCCATGAATCCAAATGAATTCCATTTCAGATGAAAAAGATTTTTATTCAAGTGGAGCTATTCCACAAAAAAATCATAAAATCTCCTCAGATTCTAGTACATAATGGAAATTAGCAAGTGATAATGATAATTCTCACACGACGGTGCAACTTCCTTATCTTTTTATCATTTTACAATCTTCTTCCTTTGTATAAAACTACTTCGGCATAAAAAGGTTCATAAGGGATTTTACAACAATTCTTTTTTTTAATCATTTGAGCCGAGAATCACTCTGTATTTTGTGGTTAATGGATCTTATGCATAATTTATAGTTTCTGGATCATTTTATGTGTAAGCTCGGAACTCAATGCAACGTCATGTCATCCCATTAAATACTCAGAGGAGATTTAAAGTGCAAGATTATCACTAATCTTTAAAAATGTGGATGCTAAAATATGGCAAATTCTCAGCCCATCACTCAAAAAACGGATTAGTAATAAAATGTAATATTTAAAAGTAATCAAACACATTTCCAAAATTCCCAACCAATTTAAGAGCCATGTTGGGATTCAGTTTTGAACTGCATATAAAAGAATTCAATTTGAGCCTGTCATTTTGCTGAATGAGCCAAATAAATGTGATATGACAGCTTTGATTAGGTCACAGATGAGGTCAGCCCACATATTTATGAATAATGCCTCAGATCGTTAGCAGTTTGACAATTTTAATAATAATTGGGCAACTATTGAAAAAAGGGCATTAGTATGTATAATGTGAGCTACATTTCAGTTCAACCTTCCTCGTGGAATTTTAAAGACCAATTAACTTAATTATAAAATTCAACTCTTGCGAATGTCATTTAAGTGGTCAACATAATATATTATTCTGTCACGTTTTGATTAGTTTTGAGATAAAAACAAGATTTCGCTTCTCTTTGTGACAATAAATTTATTTGGTTCTGCGGAATTGAGAATATTATTTTATATATGATCTCTGAAACTAATATTTATGTTGTTTCTCTTTTTTTTACAGATTCGGACGTTTGTTGGATTGGAGAGGTGTCGGTGGAGTTATTCAATTACTTTACTTGCCCCTTTGAACTTATTTAATGTGACAGATGCTATTAAAAACGTTTGGTTTTTGGGCGAGTGAGTTGAGACTTGTTTTTTGTGATAGGGACAAAGACGTAAGGAGATAAATCCCACATTAAGTTTGTAGGAATTGATTAGAAGTGTAATTGGAGGGGACAAGGAGGCAGGAAGTGTGTGATGTGTCCATTGTTTGTCCAGAGAACAGAAAGAGAGGGAAACAAGAGATTTCACGCCTGTTGACTCCAGCTCACAATCCTCTCCTCTAATTGTCCAACAAAGATAAAGTCTCATGCCCCATTTATTTCTCAAAGAATCCTTTATTTCTTCGTAATAATATCCTGGTGCTTTGTCTAAAGAAAGTCCCATATTCAATAAATTATTACCACACTTTGCAATTCATGAAGATTTTGGCTAAGATGCAAATTGATACTTTTGATCTTGTATATAAACATTACCACTGGAATTTTGTCTCATCTCATCTTCGATATTTAAGGAAAGGATTAATTGTTGATATTATTTATCGTTAATAATTGTTGTTAATTAGAGAAAGAAAGGTACAAATATGTTTGTTGAAAATATTTCCTTGTTGTTCTGTTACTCAAACAAAGTATACTATTAGTTTAAGTTTGTTTTCTACGTTTGTTTTATTTTGTTGAGTGTTTTAGATAGTTCACAAACAAATTGTAAAATGGCGATGCACAAAAAACTAAGCAGCCGTGCCACATGTTCCTATAAAATATATACAATTAGTTTAGCTCTCATTTGTTATTAGTTAGCTAATTGATGTAAGTAATGTAAATGACCAATTCCAAGCGATTGTGTATAAATACAAAAGTCTAGCGAAGTGTGTCTGTAAATATTTAGCAAATCACACCAAACAAATCACTTAAATTATATGCAGTAGTTATAGAGTAAAGGTAAGCATAATGTAAGCGATCAATCCCTAATTTTAGTCTACCTTAATTAAACTTAAACCTATTCAAGATTTAAAAGACTTATGAGTTGTTATGAATGAGCATATTGAAAATCAAATCAATAAATCAACTTATTATTTATGCAAATTCATTGTGTTATTTTATTTTGTGGCGGAAGGGACGTGTCCAATATCTTTATGCGCCATGAAAATTAATCAAGATCAAAAGCCCATTTGCTCTCATTTCCCATCCTTGATAAGTAAATAATTTAGCCGTTTTCATTAAGGTAATGCACCCTCTGCACTTTCCTCGGAAGAAAGAAGAAAGTCCTCTCTCTTCACATAAATACATCACACAAAGGGAAACAAATACAAATACTAAGCAAAATTGGCAAAGATGAACGCTCTACAAAATTTTATTCTGGGCTAATTTCATATAGTGTCATTTAATTTTTGGTCACTGTGAGATTGTTTGAACTGTTTGTTGGAAATTCTACTTTTCCCTGTATGTACGTATTTCTTTTGTTAAATAAGTAAATATCCATTAGAAATAATGGAGAAAGTAAAGTGATTTTGATTTTGATGTTGATGGACTGATGCATTTTACTTATTACTTGCTCCCACGGACGGAATAAAGTTGGCCAATTTATCTGAATAAGCAAATTGGGGAAGGTGAAAGTGATGAGATGTCTGCTTTGTATTTTCCCATTATCCTTCTAATTTTCATAATGCACCAACAAAGCTTTCCAATAGATTGCTCCCATTACAATTATTATAAACATCTCCGATATTTCAGACTAAACAACACCCTTCCTCCTTCTTTCACTCACCCGCAACAGTTACTCACGTTTTTAAGTATTGCTACAAGTCTTGTAGACACAGACATTATAATTATTATTAATACTAATAATATATAATATTTGTAGGAATGTGGGAAGGAGTAAGATAGTGGATTTCCAATTTTGGTAATGAAAAAAGCTTTCAGCCTAATCAATCCCTGCTATCTATCTCCACGCCACTCATCTCCCCTTCCTCCTCCGTGGAGGGGATTGGGAGGGAGAGAGAGAGAGCTTTTGTGGGGTGGATGGATCCTCCTTCGGTGGGGGCAGCGTAAAAGCTTTTGTACTCTCATCACGCGCTTTGCTAATGAGCAAATGGCTAGCTAATGAACAATGACTAATATTTACTAATGCTCATTTTCAATTGCTTACTCTAATGCACTCCACTCCGTCCACTCACTCGCCTCTCTTTGTTCCATCCACTTTTTGTCAATCACCAGCTTCCAGCCCAAACCAAGAAAATCCGTCTATTATCCGGCCAAAGCGGGCTGCATGCTACCCGGGTGGATGTGGAAGGAAGGGGAAAGGTGTTGGGTACAAGTTGCTCTGCAAGCCATTCACTTGGTATTCAAGTGGGGCAAGAGTGTGAAGAAATTAGCTAAAAATGAGATAACTTTTAGGTCGTGAAATTGCTCCTGTCTGCAAAATTATTAAAAAGTTAGACAGCTTTTGAGAGGGAATGTAGATCACATTAGGCGAGGGATGGATGGCTTAACTCTCCATTACAACTTGGCTGTTATTGGGGGGAAATATTAATAATATTGGGTTTTAATCGAAGACTAGCAGCTGGGACCATCCGACGCCAAGCCTGCGTTTGGCGTTTGAGGGAAGAGGAAATTGAATCCATTAGCTCATATCTCATATATCCCAACACCCATCCACTTCTTCTATACTAATCTTGTAATTGCCCTGCAAAACTTTCTCCACCTCTCTCTCTGCCCCAAATCAACCAAATTCTTCCATTTAAAGGACTTATACGTTTTAAATGAACAGAGAAAGTGGAGTGTTGTCTTTGTTGCGGGCTGCGTATCAAGGGTGTCGGGATTAATGAAACGCTTATTGTTTTTGTGGGGAGAGAGATTGGGGCAGAAGGCACAACTTTTTCATTTCCTCCCTCTCCCAACTTGTCTCATCACTTTCAGCCACATCAATCATCCCTAATGGAAATATTCCAACTCTGATTGCCTCATAATTTATTCCGAGGGCAACATGAAATTAACGGTATCCAAAATAAACTGTGAATGCATATGACAATCCTTAAAATAACATTGGACACGCGGCTCTTTATGACGAGGGACAGATGTACATATATAAATAGGGACACTGGTGACGGTGGACAAAGGTCCCTGGAAAATATACATTTCATTTGGAGCGTCTAATTAATCCCAGAGTCCTATAAATCATTAATTTAATTACTTTCAAAGCCGGTATACATATAGCCTACAACTCTACATATTTCGCATTATCAAAGCTATTGATTAATTACGGAGAAAACAAGTGCTCTTAAGCTTTGTACATTGATTAGCATCAAAGGACAACGTTTAATTATCAATTTACGCGTTAATATTTCGTAGCTTGAGGCTATAAACAATTTTATCGCTGTCCTCTTTGGATTTGGGTGGCATTGTCGACTATGTACTTACAATGTTTATAGACATTTAATATAAGATCTGGAAACATCTTTTCCAATAAATAACTGATTTAAAATTTGGGGTTAGGTAATGATTTCAAAGACATTTGTTACAGTTGCTTTTGGACATTGGAATGCAAGTGAATGGGAGAAAATGAAATGAGAAATTAAGGAGCCAGAAACTGAGAAATTAAATTGAAGGAAATGATTAAAATCCTTTGAATTGTTTTTCAAATTAATCTCCGTCTTCGTGATGAATACGCACCGGTTAATTGCTTTTGCTCCTATTTACCAAAGAATTTTGATGGCTTCAGATTTCCTCGGGCGTCTTCTCTCCCTTTCGTCTCAATTGGACAATAATGGCCAATGCATAAGTTAGTTAGACCAAATTAGAAAGGAGTCAAATTAAACTTTCCTTTCTTAGCACTCCAGCTCATTTAACAGTTGTCCCAAAGTTAAATTGGATTCCACATTAAAATTACACAAATGGATTAATAAAACTCTTCTTCTTGGAAATTACTCTTCCTTTAGCCTTTTTTCTTGATACATTTTCTTAAGTAGATGTATTTATGTATTTTTAAAAGTACTAAATGTCCACAAATTGGGATCTTAAATAGAGATATATACAAGAATATATTTTGCATCCGAAAGCTTTATTATTCCTCGAAAGTATCAACTCTGTCCTTTAATCTTCTGGATATAAATTAATGAAATTTCCCTTCATTTGTAAGATAAAATAGATGGAACGTTCTCCAATTAAAAGATTCCCAATTAACTTAATTCTCCTATAATGAGTTGTCCAATTAAGCTTAATTGCTCCCAATGTGTTTTGCATCCTTTATATTCTAAGCTCTCAACTTTAAACCTCCAAAAGCCTCAGCGCGTGCTTTTACGGCCCACAAAATGCATCAAAATTAATATACAGCTTCTGTTGCAACATTTATATGTCGTATAAGGCTACTTATTTAGGTATGGAGGAGAAAGCCGTGATATTTTTGAGCGGGGCAGTTTGAGACTCAGTTTGAGATTGTGGACATTGGACTTGGGGAAAGTCAGAGTGAAAGTGAATGAGTTGGTTTTTGGGCTTGTCTCGGACCAGAATCCATTTCCAAGATTGAACTTAACTGTAATTACTTTATCCATTTCCAAAATTACTCTGAAAAATCCATTTATCTAATGAGGATACAGCTTTAGGTCGCCAACTCCTAATGTAATAAGTCTACTTGGACACCACTCAATTATTATAACCAATTACAACAATTTTACTAAGGGATTGGATGGGAGTCTAATAATATTTGTTGTAGACTTTCACTGTTTAACTTTAATTGTTGAACAAATTGCCTCGTAAACTGAGACAGAATTTGGAGAAAGTTTGTGTCTTAATCTCTCCTTGCTATAAAACGAAATGACAAAACCGCAGCTCCCATCAGTTCCTTATGTTACACTCAAAATAAATTCCAAATCTGATTTCCAAATGTTAGATTAAAATGTTGCATGGTACAAATGAAGTCAAAATAATTGTAATTAGTAAAAAAAAAAAAGCAGAATATATATACAATTAAGCTGTAGCCAAACCAGTGATTGTTGCAGAGCAAAGACATTTGCGTTGGATTTAAAGGAGGAATTAGTATTAAATTAGCGTTTAATGTGGGTCGTAAAACTAAAGTAATTTTGCAGTGCTCCACAAATCCAAAGCATTAGATTAGAAATGTAGGAATTCTAAGCTAATGTGTACCACTCTCCATTAATCGCACAATCTTTGGCTTGAAAAGTCTCCATTAGACTAATGTCCTTTAAAGTTGGGCTTAACAATAATCCAGCTGAATATGACAACAATAGAAACTCATTTCCGTCCTCAAACCTTATGTGTGTAATTTGTTTGCATACAAATGAGAGCCAGTTAATTTAAATTGCGCTTCCTCCTTTAATTGTTCTCCTATTGTGCTGGTAGAACAAGGAGAAAGGGAGAATTGGTCTTAGTTGTGGGAGGATAGGGATTGATGTGGGTGTGGTCCGTGTACAAATTCTTCTCGGAGGTCTCATTATTGCTCTCAGCTTTGGTGACTTTTCCGGTTCAATGATTCCAAATGGAGACGCTTTGCTGATTTCTCTTTTCTTGCTCGAACGTGTTGCTTCGGTTGTTTGTTGGTAATTTTGAGCTGGTTGTGCTCAACATGGGGAAATTATTGATGAAACAACTCTCAACCCTTAACGTCTCAATAATTTGCTACGGGCTATTAAATTTCTGCGTAAAGATACAAAGTTTATTTTTGTATTTTGATTGTGACGCAATTGGTTTCACCAAAAGTTTAATATTAAAGGTAAATTAACTGACATTGTATTTTAGTAACAGGGGGACATTGAAACGGGAGAAAGCAATCCATTTAAGAGAGCGGAGATGTTTTTATAACAAGAGAGATCGGATTTCTTCCTTTCCTCTGATCTGATTGCTTCTCTCTCCTAATCTTAATCTTAATGCTCCATTCTCTAAATCCCTTTCTCCATCTTTTGGCTCCTGTATCTAATTTATTTAATTGAAATGTGATACTACCTCAGAATCACTTTCTCTAACAAGTTTCAAAATGTAAATATATTATGCCACTTTTATATAACTGCCAATAGTTCATCCACTTTAACCTCTCTTCTTCTCTACAATAACTTAAATCCGAATTTGGCCACATTTTAAAATTTTAAGAATATTCATTTTCTGCAAATGCGGAAATTGTATTTTAGTCATGAAATTGGGATTTGCATAATTTAATTTCCACTTGGCACCTGAACAAACAAACATTTTCGGTTTAAATTAGAGCAAATTTAATCGCTTGTTGTGATCAAACTTGAATGTTTTAATCCCCTTTCATCCCTAAAAGTCACGTCCCTTGTGAATTTTACTTTTAAAAAATAATGTTAGTATATTGAAAATGTGGATGTTATTTATTATTCAACAATGTCCAGTCTGGTTTTGGACATTGTCAAACTTGACAAGTTTGTGGGGTCGAAAGTTTAAGTCTATTTACTTGGCCTTCGTCATCATAACTGACAGCCAAACTTTGTGACAAGCGACAGGGTTTAAATATTTAAAAGGCATAGAGTTTGTCCAGACTGGTTGACATATTTTGCAATTATTGCAATAATACACAAAATATTAAAGTTTTCATCTGTCTAAAATAAGTGGACGTGGAAAGTTTTTGTACTTTGAGACATTTTTGTACTTGACGCAAGTTTAACATTGGAGTAGTTTCAATTTTATGACATTTTCTCATACAACCTTTCACTCTTCCCCAAATATATAATGTATTATTGTTGGAAATAAATGTGAGGATACGAATCCAATACATTTATTTATAATTGTGTTCCAAATTTAATGGCAGTGGTGGGTAATTCCCTGTAATTTTCTCCCGGGAGAAAGTTGGGAGTTTGGAGTCGCTCATGAATTGCTTATGAGAATTTCCCTTATTTATTTCAAGTGAACAAAACTAAGTAAATTGTTGACTTGATTATTGGGAAAGTGTGATTAATTTTTCACAATTTAATGACTCTTATGTCAAACTTTGGGCTGTGTGGTTTGCAAACATGTAATTTACCACGACAAGTTCCATCATTAGAAAGTCGTTGAAGGGAATGAGACGGGCGATTTACAAATGCAAATAATGACCAGGATTTATTGATAATGGCCACTGACTCACTCAAATACAGATATAATACTTTTCAGTGGAAAATGTAATTGAAATTGGTGAAAGTGTGGTTGAGTGAAAAGGAATCTGTATTTCCTGGGGGGATGAGGAGGGAAGGTGAAAGTTGTGGGGGTGAAAGCGGATTTGGGAGTAGCTCATTAGCCGCTCTCTAATTTCCTTGTTGGATTCTTTTAATTATTATTTGGATGGAGAATCAAGCAAACTTCCTCTTCCTCCCTCCAGCAAATTATTCGTTAATTAATAAAGCATCCATCTCTGGCCATATCTCCGACCACCAACCAACTTTCCCTAATCCTCTCTTATTACTACACAACCTCCTGTCGTCCAACAACCAGCTTTGTGGGCTAAAGATGAATATTCACAATCGCCCTCAGGCCCAATCTGTCTCTCTCACTTAATTGCTTTGTCATGAAATTGTTGATAATGAGTGAAAGTGAATTTCCATGTTGGCGTTGTAAAAGAGGAAAGTTTGAGTTGTTTGCAGCAGCAGCCAATTATTTAATAAGCTGGGCAGAGATATGATTGAAGGCTTCAGATTATTATACATACATATATACATATATACTTTAGTAATTCCTCGCTAATTGGGCTGGATTATTTTTGCAATTAAAATTCCCAGGTTGAGGATGTAGAGGATTGCTAATTTGAGCCGTTAATTGAACTTTTAATTACAATGTATTAATTAGGAGAGTGCTGGCTGAGTGGAGTACTTTGGATAATGAGGTTGCTTGAAGCACTTAACAACTAAAGCCCTCGCTAATTCATTTTAGTCCTAATTAATTGAATACAAGGTAGCTCCAACTAACGCTAATTGGAGTCATTGGAGAAAGTTTTGGGATGTGACCATCTCTAATTAAGTGGTAATGGCGAGTGGAACAAAGGCTGGCTAATTGAAAATTGTAAGGATGACTTGGATCATTAAATTTAGGAGGAGGTGGAAAATAATGATAGCGGTGCTTGTTAATTAGTCCAACAATCAAAGGCAACTTTCTCCTTTCAAAGCCAAGTCCTCCTTTCTCTCAACTTTCACCAGCAGACACAAATTGGGAAAAACCCGCATCCAAATTATTTAGCATCCCCAATATTCTCTGGACATGTTGCTCTAATGAGCAAGCTTGCAAATCAGTTTGCGGTCCTTCTTCTTCCCTCGTCGCCCTCATCATCAGTTGTTCGCCTTAATTAGCAAAATTTCTTCACTCCTGTCCACGGATTGGGCGCTTAATAAAGTGGAAGGAGTCAATTAGCCAAATCAACGGGATCTCTGTCCCCTTTCATGAATTCTCAATTGATAATAATAATCAAAGTCGAGTATTATGAGACTAATTATCTCAATACAATTTCCTTTTATATGTAATACCTAAAAGTGCATTATGTAACTCCCCAGCTTTATAATAATGTGATGTTCAGTTAACTTGTCAATTGAAGTGAGGGGATATAATGTTGATAGTTTCCATTATTTTGGTGAAACAAAACAATGGACATTTGTGTTCTTTTGAGGGTTTATTTGAAAAGTTGGATGTTTGATGAGAGGAGCATTAGGGAAAGTGTATATTCACGTGGCTTGATGATTTGGCTTCCTTTTGTTTAGAAAGACTCTCTTATGTATATCACTCTTGTGCAAAGAATGGGAATGGGGAGTTATTATTGTTCCCATTATTAAACAATATTTGCTCATCATTAGCTCAGAGGGTTAAGGGAAATATCCCAATAATGAGCATTTCCTATTTTTTTAATTTACATTCAAACCCCCAAATATGACCATTTTATATTTTTACTGCCATAATATGTCAAATAGACATTTTAATGGTCTTTAAACAGATACAAAGTCACCTTTCTAATCACACGAGAGTCTCATTAATTGTGAAGCATTTGGGGTAAAATGAGATTCTAACTTTCTCCCCAAAAAAGATCTGTTTTAAGGGATTTTGTAATCAGTGTAATCCCTTTAATAAAGTAGAATTGATCATGTTTTGAGAGTTGGGAATATTGGAAGAGGTCCACACTCAGTCAGAGAGTTTTCTAAATATATCCCTATAGGGATATATGTTTTGTGGTCAATTTATATCCCCATAGGGATATA
>JAQIXN010000751.1:0-29333 GCA_034698145.1 Proisotoma minuta
GGTAAATAAATCAATAACTTAAATTCTCACTAAAAAACATCAAGCTGACCTTATTTTTGACCTTGTAGGGACACTGCGGGCGAGTGGTCATTAAAACTTTCAGTGGCAACATAAAGAGGACAAATCGGCGAAAAGTTTTAAAATACTAAATATATGCCTCAGAGTTTGATGACAGCTTTTGACCTTTTAGGTCAACACCGGGTATTCGACTTTGATGCCGTTGAACTCCTTTTTTAAAGACCTTTCCAATTATACCTCATTTACCCCATGTTGTCACTTAGAAAATTTTGATGATATGCAATAAAATTTGCAAAGAAAAAATTGAAAACCCATATTAGTTTATTAGAGAGATTCAGGTTCAAATCATTGGCTAGTTCCATTTTTTTTTTAGAGATTTTCAAAAAATAAGGACTTAAGTATTAGTTTATATTTCACTAATAAATATAAACGTTATTAGCCAATTATTGGCCAAACATTATTATTATTAGCCAATTATTGCCAATTTATTTTATAATTGAGTCGGGGCATCATGAGACAGGCTAAATTCCGGGCTCGCCTGAAATTTACGTTTAAGGTGTGTTGCACTGTTCAACCACCTACACGCGTTCCCATTTTTTTTTAAAAACATTTTTAAAAAACCACACCCATCATCACCAAATTTCACAAACTTTCGAAGGTAAGATTCATAAAATAATTTTCATTTACAAATACAAATTTTTATCACAAATAACTATATTTTTATAATTTCTTTTATTTCAGATGCCTTACCTCAGCAGAACGAGGAGACCCTTTCAGAAAAAGGTCACCAATGGCCCTTTTCAGGGCCAAAATTTGGGGGAGCCAACGGTTCTGGCGGCGGACGAGCCACAGGGTCATTTCCTGGGAGATCCGGCAACGGAGGCGGAGGAGCTACTCCAACTGCAGCAGTGAACGGTTCAGAAGGCGGGCAAACATGGGGGTCGTTTCCCCTGTCCGGCGGAGGAAGCGGAGGAGCTGCAAAAACAGCAACAAATAGTCCAGAGAGCGGTGGAGGTTCATCCCTGAACTTGGTGCGGTTGAGCTACAGAGGGCAAAGGCGACAAAAGGTCTTTGTCAGCTCCACACAAAGAAAGAAGAACGGATGGTGCACGTCTTTGTGACAGGTTGGAGCACGCCCGGGATGTTCCTGCCGGGATTACCGTAAAATTTACGGTGCGTAAGCCAAGCGAGCTCAAGTCAGCGGCAAGTGAGGCCTCGCTTCATGGGAAATGCACTGATGGGTAAGCATTTCATAATCGTTTTATTACTATGATAAAATCGAATTTAAGTTTGTTAAATTTCCGTTCAATCATTCATTTCAGCCATTTATTAAGAGCTGGCTCGATTCACCATGCAGACGCTGCGTGGATTTTATTCTCCTGCCCTAAGATGTACGGATATGCAGCAAAATTACAAGCAAAGGATTTTCTGTCAGCCATCGCAACATTCGATAGCAAGAACTCCAAGAAAGAGCTGCCAAAAGCAATGAAGGATGAGCTGGTTAAAAAAATTATCCAGTCCCTCCATAAATTGCCGGAAACTATTCTCTACCAAATGTCCAACATGAAAATTTGGCAAGCAAACATTGAGGTCAGAAATTCTTATTTATAGTTAAGGACCTTTATAAATCCATACTTTTATAGTTCCAGGAATTCATTCAAAATTTCAACTACACTCTTCCTGTCGAAACACTTGTCGCACTTATTGAAAGGCTTAGAAAGGCGCTTCGTGAAAGGCAAGAGGTGGAAACTGACGAAGAAGAAGATGACGACGAAGAAGATGATGAAGATGAGGAAAATTAAATCGAAGAACTTGGCGATAAATTATAATCAATTATATTTTTATATTGCAATTTTATTGATAATCAATACAATCCCTTTTTGTTACAACCATTAAACTACTTTAATTTAAGATTTATTATTCAAAAAATTTATTATTTTTACCAAAGATTCGTCGGGCCAAAAAAAAAGTCACTTCTCGCTTTGTTATGTTGCACGAGTAGTCCGTCTGTCTAACGATAACTTTCGAACGCATTAATTTTTTTTATATTCTGTCTTGAAATATTAGCATAATATTTTTGTGCGCAAATTAAATTTGAACATGGGCGCTATCGGCCGCGCGCTTAATGTTCAGCGACCACCGCGCACCAATTTCTAAGTGACAACATGGGGTAAATGAGGTATCATTGGAAAGGTCTTTAAAAAAGGAGTTCAACGGCATCAAAGTCGAATACCTGGTGTTGACCTAAAAGGTCAAAAGAGGTCATCAAACTCTGAGGCATATATTTAGTATTTTAAAAATTTTCCCGACTTGTCCTCTTTATGTTGCCACTGAAAATTTTAATGACCAATGACGGCAATGACCATGAAATATCTTAATATTATAATAATAATATTGCGATTATGGATGAATAATTTTATTTATTTAATTACAGACAAGAAAAGTTTCATGCTTTGGGACCAATTTATTATAGGTGTGTTTCTTATTTATTTTTTTAACTTAAAAATGACAACTAATCTAAAATGACGAATCCAAATTTTGATGCATTTTCACAGACATTCAAATGCTGCCATCCTTGTCTATGATATTACAGACAGAGATTCCTTTGAAAAAGTCAAGATTTGGGTGAAAGAGTTGAAGAAGATGCTAGGAGATGACATTTGTCTGTGTATAGCCGGAAACAAGTCTGACTTGGAACGAGAACGAACGGTGGACAATGAGGAGGCGGAAACGTATGCTAAGAATGTGGGGGCTACGCATATCAACACTTCTGCAAAGCTAAACTACAATATCGAGGAACTTTTTCTGCAACTAACGGAACAAATGGTAGCTGCCAGTTTAGAGACGGAGAAAAAGCCGAGTGGACGACGAAATGTTGTGGTCGTGGAACAAGACGCTGATCCTCCATCTCCAAGGTCTCAAAGCAGATTCGGTTGTTGTGGATAAGGAAAAAATCCACCACTGTACCTGTCAGTTAATTAACATGTTAATAATTCACTTTTGCCAACGTCTCAATATCTTTAAAGCCGCTGTTATATAATTATTATTAATAATAATAATAAACGTTTCGCACCATAATATTTAATGTAATATTCAATGAAATGAATGCAAGCGACGCGCTAAAGATTTATTGGCTTTATTGCAGAGTTTGACGGTTATATTTCATTTTTTTCATACTAAGGACTACGCCGCATATTACACATTAATTAAACTTTCCATTGAATCTTTTGTACTGCCATACAACAACTAAATTAATTTACTACTATTATTAACAGCTAACAAAATATTGTTAAAGATTATGAATTATTATGCTTCTTCTCTTCACATTTGTAATGTTTAGACCTTTCATGTCAGAGGTACCCAAGGATAACCTAATAGCACTGCACAATGGGAAATTAAGTTTAAAGGTCCGTATAACCAAAATATCTTTTAACAATTGCAACCTGAGAATAAAGTACAACATTAAAATAAGTAATGACAAACAAATAACAATAAGGTAAACAAAAAACAGCAATTACACACACAAAATGTTAATCATCGGTATTACAGTATACAGAAGTATTCGGAAGTATTTTTTTATTCTACAAACTAATTCAGTCAAGGTATGTAACACATTTCTCTCCGTGTAATTGGTAACTTCTTTGGAATCAAATGAAGAACTTAGTAATTTTTTCCTCGTTTATAACGAAGCGATATCAACAATGCATAGTGCTAAACATACAACTTTATATAATATTACAAACATACTCAAAGTTTACAAATTCCGTAAACAAAAAAACAATCAATTAAATAAATATGAAACTCTGGAACTGACATATAATAACAACAATATATATAAAACTAGGAAATTATGCTTAGTTGTTTAGGGGTACATATCATAGCGTATACCTTACTTAGCTTTATGGATATTTAAGTTTAAGAGTTAGCATACAAAGGCCGCATTTTTGGATAATTGTTATTATTATTATTTCATATCTTTGTTAAAACAAAGTGGTGGAACAAAGTACTCTGCTTATTTTTCAGTTTTTTTTTACTTTGAACCTCAGGAATCATCTTCGAGATTGCCCTAAGATAGATACATAGCCTCATACACAATAAATATTGCGAAAAATAACAAATTGAAAGATGACAATTTGTTAGTCAGTGTCGCCTCATTTTAAAGGGAAAGTCAACGTCTTACTATGGACTTGGCCTTTGCAGCATTTGTTGTCCGTTTAAGCTGAGAGATTAAATCATAAATTTTTACGGCTGGTCCAACTTTCATTCCCGTCAATGTAATTAGTTCATCCTTGGACAATGAAAGTAGTTTCACTCCATCCACATTCTGAAATACATAACAAACAAATAGAATTGTTATAAAATTTAGTTACTAAATTTGCCGGAAAATTATTCTTACATTCCGAGTAAAAAATTCACAATAAGCAGCACAGTCATTAGAAGTGAGATATTGGGCAACATCAAGAATGCTCCAGTCCAGAGGATCTGAATTCTGGTATTCGGAATCTAAATCTTGGTTCGAAGACACTTTCGGTTGGGGGGATGAATTGTTATTAGAAACAATCTTTACAGGATTAGAAGAGGTCATTGTGATATTCTTTGCAACAGTATATCCATTAAACGAATTTCCAAAATTGTTGCTGGTTTTTGGTGCAGCAGCAGCAGCAGCATTTTGAGGATATTCTACTTTTGGAAACCCTGGAATAGCAGTAGCAGATGCAGATGTGATGGTTGAAGATGGTTTGCTTGGTCCTTGTCTAACTGTATTAACTAGAATATCATGCTCATTACCATCCGTTTTCACATCCTCTTTTGCTCTGCAACAAAAAATAATAATAATAATAAAAAAAAATTTGCATGATTTTCAATTCAATTTAAAAATAAAAGATAATACTTACTTTGGCACTGGAACTTTTACACCTCCTTTTTTCTTTCCTCCTTTCTTCCCCTTTTTTGCAAGTACATTTTTAGGAATAGGAGCAGGAGGTTTAGGAGGTTCCAGTCGATACTTTACTAGCTCGCACCAACCAATTGGGTAAATATCCGGAGATCTTGCGTCCATCCATTGGTCATATTCAACATCCCAACCATCAAAGTGAATTTTTAGCAGACGTCCTACTACTTTGGAGATTGTAGCCACGCAAATCAATCGAGGGTCCATTAAATCTGCTGCTTCGATCTTCATTCCATCGCTAAAGTTATGAGGAAGTACTTTTTCCTTTTAAAAAATATTAATATTAGTTATCAAATATTAATAAAATAATTTATGATATAATAAGTTATAATAAAAAAAAAGTTATTTTACTACTTTAGGCTTGATTGGAGCTGGTCCGCCGCCGTGAATTCTGTAATAGTCATCCCAAGTGAATTCTGGTTTCTCCCAATCTTTTGGAGCTTTTAAAGGAATCCCGTTTGCCTCACAGAAACCACAAGGAAACACAGAGTTGGAACTGATGTGGTAACAGAACCAATCGAATCCCGATTCATCTTCTTCATAGCAATCAATTCTGACCATAACATAGCCTCGTCTTAACACTTTTTTGATAGTAGCAGAGCAAATTGCTGACAAATTAAGAGGATCTATTGCTTCCAGTTTCATTCCTACTTGTAAGTCCATATTCTCGAAATCTGCGTCATATGGTGTTGTAGGCAACGGAGGGGGAGAATACCCAGGAGGGCTTGAAATACGATGCCCAATGGTGTGTGCCCATCCTGTTGGGTGAATGAGACGTGATTCTTCATGACACCAAAATCCTCCATCATGGTCATTGTCCCAATACTTGACGTGCAACCGTCTACCCACGACTTCTGTCACAGTTGCCACTTTAAGCTGACTGATTTCATTTTTATCAACGACTTCTAGCAAATCCCCGACTCTACATATGAAATTATTCAAAGAGGAATTAGAGTCTGAACTTTGGAATTAAATGATTAAACAAAATGCTTAAACTTACGACTGTACGGATTTCATCCCACTTTCTAACTTGGAGAGAAAATTGGCCGGCAATGTTCTAGCTCCTGTCAAACGATGTACCAAAAAGTTTCTCCAGTCTGAGAATTTCTTTGCAATGGCTAAAAGAATTAATTTAAGCAATATTAAAACATTGTAAGACCAATAATAGATATGATCATTTATATTTTACTTTTTGGAGGAATGAGGGGCTTCCCTTTATTGGCGCACCAACCGACATGATGAATAGTCTCTGAACACAAATGCATCCAAAAGTCTCCAGAAGAATCATTTCCAAAACCTTCGTAGCGCAGCAAAACATAATAACCTGTAGGAAAATAAAGTCAAATCCTGAAATATATTTTAAATTTTAAAAAAACCTACCGTGATTTCTGATAACGCTTGCGACCCAAAATGCTGGTTCACTCATTCTACAATCTACATCTTTATTTTCAACTTCTAGTTTCATTCCTTCCGAGATATTTTCCCACATTCTCGCCAACGGAGCATGTTTTACTTGAACTACACTTGCAGCAAAAAATTCTGGGTCTGATATTTTATCTGTCCAGTCGAAACCATCCTCATTATTCTTCTTCTTCTTTTTCGGGGGCTTGTAAGTCTCGATGGCATGATTACTGGATGTCGATGACGTGGGATGGTCATCTGCGGAGGACAAGGAAGAGTCTCCATCATGATAACTCATCATATCCATATTGTTACTGCTAGATCCAGAAGTAATAGTGGCTGATGGCTGCAGCTTTTTTTGCATGTTTCGAATATTCTGAAACAATTAATAATCGTTCAAGTCATTGAAGTTATACTACAAAGTCAGACAAGTGTTTTATGCTAGCTAGTGTCTAGTCAAATGAAAGGAATGTGCTTTAGCCATTGCACCTTGGTAAGTTTTAATCATTTTATTCGTATGATGAATTGTCAATGAATGGCAAAAATTGATTTCAATGAAGTGTAGAATGAATGAAACTTTTTCTTACCAAGACGCAACGAAAGGTTCAAGAAAGAAGGGCAATTTTACATTTCAACTGAATCGGCCACGATGTGGCGTAAATGTGCGGTTTTATCACATAGATTTATTACCTGAAATTGCAAGGACGCAGCTGCACAGTTTTCTGAGCAATAGCGTTTGGCTCCAGGACTTAGGGCAAGTTGAAGGGGCTTCCCACAATAAGCACAACTTACTAAAATATGCAAAGAGCAGTCAAATAAATTTCTTCAAACGATACAAAAGAGGCTGTTTTACTTACTTCTGCATTTGCTGGTGGCTGAAATATTTGTCGACATTTTGTACCCCGTAATTAATGAGGGCCAACTTATCCGAATAATTTGACAGCCTGGCCACTCCGATTCTTATCTAAAGGTTAAAAAGTAAAAACACAATTGAAAACTGTGACTCACTGAACAAATGATGGGAGATTATAAAAATAGTTTAATGGGACCCTTAACTAACGTCAGTACACACAACAAATAAACTTTACTTTTGGTCTGTGATATTTATTTACAAATGTTGAATGTTTGTTGATTTGAATGTTGTCTTAGAATAAGGGATGAAAAGATTGAGATAAGAAGTGTTGGCGTGTGTGGTTATCTTGAGTAGCCTGTTTCTTTCTTTCTTACCCAACATGCAGAATGGAGTGGGGGTGCTTATCTCCGGGTCCCCCGGGGGGTGGGTGTGGCTGGTTGTGGTGTGTTGGGGGTGTGGCTGTTGCTGTCCCTCAGTGTCTCAACTCTTTGGGCTCAGCTGCCAACTCTTCTTCTTCTTTAGTCTTTCTCTGACGAGAAAGATAGTTGCTCACTATGCAGTGGTGGTGATGAATTGGGCCGGCGGAAAATTCGCCTTCTCTCAAATGCTTTCACCCACGCACAACAATCAAACTACTTTCTCCCTCCCCTTTCGCCACAACAATGGGGCAGAGCCTCTATCCCCATGCCAACCACTTCCGTCAGGGAGGCCTGCAGGCCTGCAGGCGTCTCAGGTCAAGGGCTCTTTTATCGCATCTCTCAGAATGCCCCAGACTCCGTAATGCTAAAGAAAGCAGTTCCTCCTATGTTCCTGGCATCGTCACAATTAAGCAATTGCCACATTCAATTCACAACTACAATCAACAAATGAAAGCAATTAACACATGCATTAATTATGAATTAAATTGATTTAAGCATGTGCAAATCCATGTGTATGCAATGTAATTTAAACAACTCCAATTTATTGTGATAAGTATAGCATTATATATTTTTTTTATTCAGTGACACTTGCTTTTCGTCTCTTCTGCTAAAGACTGGGAGTCCTAGTCAGTTATTACAAAAATTATGAAATGTTTGTAGATAAATGTTAAAACATAGTCCATCAATAATCTCCTCATTTTCATACACGTGCATTGCATTTATATTTATGTATGTACATAATACTTCCACAGAGTTGTTGATTTGATTTGACAAACAAAAGACAAAGAATTTTCAAGTAGTTTTAAACAAAAATCACATTTTGTTAAATGTTCCACGGACTAGATAGTTACGCATTTAAATACAAAGGAATAGAAAAAATACGGAAAATTTTGAAGCTACACATATTGGTAATTATCTCTGCGGTCTTTTAGAAAGGGTTGTTTATCCGAATACTTCTCATCATCAATGTGATGAGGGGCCCACATTCTCATCCAATCAATTTTATTGGCCCGGAAATAGCGTAGCTCAAAAAATTCGGCAAAGTTCTTCAAGACACCTCTATTGAATGATTTTGGATTATGTCGCGCATGGCTGTGTCCATGACTTCGTCCTCCAAAGTAGGTGTAGCGGGTCCAGTTTAATCTTTCATTCGTAGTGAGACCAAGCCATAAAATCTAAACAAATTTGCAAAATTAAAAATAGCATTAGAAACTCTGTAGAATGATATTTAAAAAATTGTTTATGCGTTTATTTTATACCTGATAGAGTTGACAGATGAGGAGCACAATTACCCATCCACCGTGGACAATAGCTTGAGCCATCATGAAATTTACCCATGGCTGATATTTCACCACATCCACAAACGTCCAATCCTCCCCCAATTTTATATTCCACAGCATAAATGAGCCAGCAACATATCCAACGCACATCACCACCAAGAAAAAGAGGTAGCCGATAAAATACTTGTGATTTTTCCATCCAACACAGTTTGACAACCATGGGCAATGATGGTCAAACCTAGAAAAGAGACAAGTCGGAGAATGAAGATAATGATAAAAAAAAGTAAATAAATAAGAACTATTACCTTGCAACACATCTGTTACAAATAGAGCAATGCTTGGAACGCAGTGGTTTTCGAACCAAACAAGTTGTGCAGAAATGCTTTGGATCAAATCCGTCTTCTTCTGCCAGCGTGATGATTGTTTGTTGACGTTCTTCTTCCGTCATTCGTATAACTCCTGGGTCTCCTCTCCATGCACGAATAAAATTGTACCATAAAAGGACGGACATGGATACAAATAAGACGGTAGCGTATGTGGGAATTTCCGGAGCAATGTACACAAACCATACCACATACATCCAAAACTAAAATATCAAAAAAGAAAAAGAAGAGGTTGTTATTGTTAAAAATAGTAATCATTTTTTTTAAAGCTAACCTTTGTAGCCAAGTAAACGTTGATAGGAAATATGGACATGAATTTGTCATCACAGACAATTTTCCCAATTCCACGAAATCCCAAGTATACCAAAAATAGAAAGAGCAGCTTCCAGCCCAAATCCACATTAGCAGAGAAAATTAGTCCAAGTGCGTACATAACGACAAATGGCAGAGCTCGAGTTATCCATGTTGTCAAGTCCTAACAATAAACAATTAAAAACAAAATGAATTTATAATCATCTTAATTATTAAAAAATGTGTATTTAAAACAATTTATTTACCTCATCTTTTTTGTATTCATGAAGCCAATTACGCTTACTACTTTTTTCCGATTTCTTTAACACGTTTTCTACCGTTTTCTTTGAAATCCAATCGTAATGTTTCAACTGCTTTAACAAGCTGTAGCCTGTCTCTCCATTATCATTTGGTATATCTAAACTAACATTTGCATTAACCAATAACATGAACACTGTTGCATTTTTTGAGTTGATGGCCCAATGAAGGGCAGTGTTTCTCTTAATTCGATCTTGAATTGAGGTACTTGCACCATAAGTAAGAATCAATCGACTAGGATCCGCACTACATACATACATACATCGTGAAATAGGACATTATCATTAATATTTTGGCCAAGAATTTTATTTTGTTACCTGTGAGTCCGACATGCTGACCACATCAATGGGGTCATTCCACTCTTGTCCTGGATATCAGGGCTGATGCCTTTAGCCAACAGATAAGCTACGATGGAGGTGTAGCCAAACTGTGAGGCGAGATGAATTGCAGAGCAGCCCTCTCCGTCTCTCAAAGTGGGATCCGCTCCATTCTTCATGAGATAAACGACGACACTAAGATGACCCTGTCGTGTGGCCCAATGCAAGGGCGTGGAATGCAGCTCTCCTCCAACGGCGTCAACAATCGCTCCTCTATCAATGTACAACTTGACGATATCCAATCTGCAGTTAATGGACGCCCAGTGAAGGAGTGTAATGTTTTCTCCATCACGCTGATTGACATCAAACCCATCATTAATCAACTGCTCGCACCGGGCATAAACTCCATACTGTGGATATAAAGCAATACTAATAAGATAAATACAGTTAACAATTAAACAGAGTTATGTATTTTTTGTACTTGTGTGGCCTTGACAATGTCATATGAAGTTTGGTCAACCTCTGGAGGTTTAGGATTTGTTGACGTTTGGTTGTCCGTCAAGGGCATGTCCATCAGAATTTATTTGTTTGTGACTAGGCTTGGAATGTTAATTAAGTAGTAGCACCTTCTTTTGAGCGACGAACTATAACCTATAATACCCTTCAACTCATTCCATTGTTGTTGGATCGGGTTGAGCAGGATTGTTATTGTTGTTGACCATTGTTGTTTGGGATGGTCGTTGTAGGAAGGTAGGAGGATGGACGAAGGGTGGGGTTAACAAGGGAGGACTAGTTGGATAAGTGCATGACTCCTAGTGACTATGTCCTGGGTGGGGTGTATTTGTGGGTTTCTTCTTATTTGCTCTTCCCAAAAATCCCGGTCAACGCTGAGACTCTGACTGCCTTCAACAAAGATTGTAAAAACAGCGTCATCACAAGTCATCGTCATGGACATGAGTCATGGACTAAATCCAAGTTTACAAAGTTGCTAAAAAATGCTCATGCTAGGTCATATAATAATGACACATAAATAACTCAACTTTTAGGATAATTTAATGCACATCAATTATTTATTTTAAATGGTTCTAGAGTCTAAATGTTTAATGATATTTGCATGCAGATTATAAGATTTTTAGTTAATGATTTTATGGCTCATCATTGCAATCGTTTGCAAGAGTTATCATAATAATTATTAGTAACTATCTTAATTTGTCTCTGAGAAGTTGGCTTCTTCAATCTCTCGACTTCTAAAACTAGATAAAATTAACTTATATTTATTTTTCTCTTTGTCGTCAATTCTTAAAAGCCCTTAACTATTTTTTTAACTAATGGATTTTATTTACACGATTTAATCATAATTCCCTTGATTTTTCTTTACAGTTACATAATAAAATTCTTAGTATAATAATAATCTATGTATCACAAAACTTAAAACTCAAAAAATAATTGTTGTAAGGTGCATAATAATTTCAAAATGTAGTAATAAAACAAATAACGTGGTAAAATAATTAAAAATTAATTATACTCATTTTTTTATAAATGATAATGTTCTCTCATAATATATAACAATTAGTTAACTGGGTAGAAAAGAAAGATTTTAATTTGTTTTTTTTCTTGGATAGAGTACAACTAACAACCTTTTTAATTATTAAATAATTATCATAATGTCATCGTCATCTGATAGATTTGTGGCCAATATATAGATTACTATAATTAGCACAGACAGGTAGTTTGGTGGGTGGTTAATTTACTTAAATAGGACATCAATTAATGAATGTTGCGCTTTTTTGTTGTACCAACTTGTACCTATAATAGTAGTATTAGTAGTAGTAGAATGTTTGTAATATTTCTAATTTGTAGAATTTTTCGTAGCAGAATCGGTTCAAAGGTATTTATGGACCTTGACCAATTTAGAAGCAATTTTATGCATTTTTTTCTTTTTTCATTTGAGAAAATAGTTGACTAAAATGACCATCTGCCATAAATTACCTTTCTCCGATACCATATTAGTTAGATAATTAAATACACCTATTAGGCCAGACCAGAGCTGTCTAACTTTTTTTTTGTAAAATCTGGTGTAAGCTCTTAATTAATATAAATGACCCATTAATTACCAATAATTATCAGTTTATCATCATCCATCCAATAGAATATAAAAAGAAAGGAATGAAAAGATTCAATTATTAATAATATTTTTGGAAATGGTACAAGACTTGGAAATGGTACACAAACAAAGGTCAATTTTCAATCCTGTAATTTATAAAAAAGCCTACTAATTATAATATATTTTCGACAGACTGTGAAACTTAGTCATACAGGAAATAGAGAGAAATGCATTTTTTTTCTATTCCCCCTATTTAATTAGAAGGAGATTGATAGGAAGAGCTGTATATAAATTTCATAATGAGAAAATTCTAACAAGTTATAATTCAAGATTTCATCCAACTTTGCTAAACCATTGCACCACCATTAGTTAGTTATATGTGTATTTCAGTTGTAAACTGGCTGATTATTAAAGACGATAAATTGTTTCAAGGTAACGGATAAGGATTTTGACAGAGGGTAACCAGAAGGTCACCGAACTTCACAACTATCAGACTGTTTGGCAGCTGGTGGTGGAACCCCGTCCCCACTACAACTCTCTTGCTTCTTATTCAGGGAATATCCTTCAAAGCACCGGCTGAGTTTTAAACGAATTGGCATTATTTTATCTGCGGAATTTACTTGCTGTTGCTGTTGAAAGTTGCAATTCTCCAAGATCTGAGGTTTCACATCCGGAGTTGGTAAATTGTTGGGGAGATTGTTAGGAAATGGAGGGAGTGGATTTACAACTGGTGGGAGTGTGGAAGATGTATCGGAAAGGGTAGTTCCATTATTAGGAGGAGGAGGGGCTGTTGATGCTGTTGGTGTTGGTGTAGAAATACTAGAGAATAACAAAGGGCCTGGTTTCACTTCGGGTGGAATCGTTGTTTCGTTGGATGATTTGTCTTTGCCAGTATTAGTAATAGACGAGCCTGCGACATCAGCGATACTTCCACTGCTCCCTTCACTGCTCCCTGTAAACCCAGAGTCATTTTCGTCCATTTCCTTTTCACTTGAAGCTTCTCCTTCTTTTTTCGGCTCTCCATCTCCACCCCCAACACTTGTACGACCTTTCCCAAACCTTAAAATCAATTTGGTTGAGCCATCTGCAATTACTTTGACTTCGGGTGGTGTGATCTTATTGACTCCGTCTTCTGTTTCACTATTTCCAGCTCCTCCTCCTTTTCGTTTATTCTTTTTATGTCTTCGTGTTCCCTGAAGTTGGAGAATCTCTTTTCTCTCTTGTCCTGCAAAATCTTGCATAACCATTTCCCGGAATTTCATGCTTTCTCGTTTCAAATCTTCCATTGTTGGAGGTGCAGCAGCTGAAGATGGTAATTCAGAGAGGCCTCGTTTCTTTGGTGGCCTTCCTTTAGCTTTCTTATTTGGAGTTTCCTTGTCCGAAGAGTCACTTAGAACATGATTGGAAATGGAAGAAGCGATAGTAGATGAAGTAGGCCCTTTAGACATATCTCCAAACTTAATTTTAAGCTTGGGAGTGGGGTGATTGACAGCAGTGACCACTGCATTTGTTGCATTACCAATCGACGAAGAGTTTGTAATTTTTGAGTTAATTACTTTCTTATCACCTGTAGTTGAATGGTCAGAGTCTACAAGTGTTGGTGGGATGAAAATCGTCCTTGGCTTTGGAATATTGGCTCCCAACATAGTGTCTGTAATTACAAAAAATGTATAATTTTAAACAAATCGGTAATAGTAGGATATTTTTTTTGCTTAAAAAAATGCATACCGGTCATGCTTCGAATTGGCCGTTTATTTGCTTTACCCCGTTTCTTTCCCATCGCCTCATTAGAGAAATTGGAAGAAGAATTTGGATCATTTCTATCGCGTCGCCTTTCACGAGGAGTATCACAGGTTATAATACCAAGAGCAGTCATTTCTCTGATTCCACGATTTCGTTTTCTTTTCTCTGCCGCACTTACTTTAGCAGCACTTGGGAGGAGTCCACTACCACTACCAGAGAAAGACATGGGGTCGTCCATTGGAAAACTTTCTCGATAATCATCTTTGGTTGGAATAATTGCCATCGAGGCGACTGCTTTTGGAATTGTGATAACAGAACGGTGGATCATTGAGCTGTGGGATATCTCAGAATCGTGATTGGGACCATATGAACTCCCATCCATATTCATATCTTGATTCCAATACTGACGCAACAATTCTTTTTTCCTCATTCTTCTCAAATTAGATGTGTTGGAAGCGGGGATGTTAACAATTTGCGAAGGGCCAGCTGGGTGGTGATGTAAAGAGTTGGGATAATGTGGAACCCCAGCGCTTTCCCCCATGGAATGTGAACCATAATTTGCATCCAAAAAAGGACCTTTTATTTTCACCTTTAGTTGATTCCTTGAAAAGTCTGTAGTAGCTTTGAAATCAGGATCAACTCCCAGAAAATTGTCTATGGTTGATTCTTTACTGGCCAAATTTGATTGATTTTCAACTGATGCTCTTTGATATCTCATGGCAGCAGAGCTAAAGCTACCCACAGACGTTAATCCACTAATGGTGTTTTTAGCAGGCATGGAATGAGATGAGGATTTATCATCAAACGTTTCTTCCAACTCCTCAATGTCGTTCATTAATGAGCCAGTTTTTTCGGATCTAGGAAGAACTGTTGAAGCGTCCCCAAATCTTGTGAGAAGGCCTTCTGATTTTGGTTGTTTGCCATCGTCATCATGAGAAAATTCTATCGAGTTCCCTACTCCTCCACTGTACGTTCTCATGTCTACTGGGACAGAAGGTTGAGCCTGTTGCATTACATTTTCAGTTGTCACCAAAGACTGTTGAGAATGAAGAGCTGATTTTTGATTGGGTATATTTCGAATGTTGTCCACCAGATCTTTAGTTTTAGGAGAAGAGATTACAATGGAAGTGATGCGATGAGATGAGTCTAATGGAGAGGTCTCTGATTTGCAAGTTTTGTCTCCATGAATGTCACTTGATTTTCTCCTTTCTCGAAGACTTCTCAGATCCAATTTCTCGTCCACATTTTCTTCAAATTCATCAAAGTCAATGTCATAGACAGTGCCAGCGAGATCTTTACGAGTGGCCACGAGACTTTTCCCTCGTCCCTTGCCCCGACCTCTGCCTCTACCCCCGGCAGTGGCAGCTTTGGCTCGTGGATTTTGCGGTGACGTATTTGCTCCAGACTTTCTCTCTCCTCTTCCTCGTTTAACTCCATTAGTTTCACAGGTGGTAAGAATTTTTTCACTTTTGGGTGGGGCTCTTGGAGTTGCAGCTGCTCTTCTGCCTCGTCCTCTTCCAGGGCTTTTGCCAGATGGAATGAACTCGGCCTTTGGAATGACTTGATCTGACTCTTCTCGAATTTCTCCTAGAGTTGTTGATTCGACAATTTTCTTTACTTTATCTGCTGTAGAGGAGTCACCAACACCAAACGCAGCAGCAGTTTCTGGTAAATTGGATGGTAATTTGTATGGATCCGAGAATATAGATGTGGAAGAAGACATTGAGGTGGCTGCTGTTGTTGTAGGAGGATGCAATTTCTGCCTTGTAGGGTCTAATTGTTCAGCTAATTGCGCATTTTGAGATTGTAGGCCTAGCATTACGCTGAGAAGTTCTTGTGCGGCCAATCCAGCACCCATATTATTATTGGCATGATTATTCACTACATTTTCAATAATTTGAGCCACAGTAGATTGTGGAGGTGGAGCAGGGGTGATATTTTTAACATTAGTTGCAGCAAGTATCATGGAAGGAGAAGCAATTGAAGGTTTTGCCAAAAGTGATGTTACAGATGCAATGGAATCTGTGATTGTACTTTCATCCATGAATGGAGTTGAGGTTCTTCTCTGATTAGAAGGGGAAATTGTTGGGGAAGTGAGATTATTGTTGTCTTTTGTCGAATGTGGTTTCACTTGGAGTAAATGTTGTTGTTGAGCACCAGTAAAGCTTTGTCTTGGAAAGTCTGGAGAAAGACTAGACGCTTGTTGTTGTTGTTGTTGAGCTGCAGGAGGGCCTCGGAAGAATGTGGAGCGAGGACTATTAGGTCCCACCGGAACAGTCATTGGGTTTGGCATCGAAGGGGCACCGGGGTACATGAATCTTGGAGGAAATCCTCCTCCTGTTGCTGATGACGACACTGGTGGGAACATTACTCCATGCTGCTGCTGCATGCTAGCTTTCATTTTAGGAGATGTCAAGGGACTCATTGTTGGAGAAACTAGGGACACCGAAAGAGGTTTCAGGCAGCTTTCACTACCAATCTTTGTTGTTGCTGTAGAACCATCGGGATGTTGCTCTGGAATTTTCAATCGAATGCTGTTAATTTCAACTTGATTTTCTGATGAACCACGCTTTTGTCTTTCTCCCACAACGTTTTTGCGATAATTCCCAACATCTCTGTCCAATTCAGAAGATAAAGATTGTTCTGCTTTCCCAACACTGGGAGGCACCCATCTCTCGTCCCCTTGATTTATCTTTTCTCTTTCCGGGCTTACGGTTGAAGAAAGAGAACTACGTTTGTTGTTCTCGTTTACCGGTAATCTTGAGCCGCCAGCATTAGTGGTATCAATAGAGGAAGGTTGTTGTTTGGAAGGATCGCCCAAAAGTTGTTCATGACTAAGCCGAGTTGGGGATTTTATTGGATCTTCAGATAAATCAGACCCATCCATAGATGATCGAGGGCAGCCAGATTTTCGAGCATGCTGAAGTCTCAATTTTTCCACAAGATTAAGAGTGGCGTGAGGAGAGTCTTCAACAGCATCTTCCCGTGACAAGAAACTTTGAGAAAAGAATTGAAGGGAAGATGCGGCTGCACCTCCTTCCTCGTCAACTTGAGAATAGTCTGCAGATACACTTCTGGCAAGATCGTACAACTCTGAATCGAAATCTACGAGATCATTTTCGTGACCAGCGCGAGGGGAAAAGAGGGATTTTGCTGAGAGTCCACCAACGGGTGCTGATGAGTTTGACGATGAGAAGAGATTAGCACCAGAACTGGGACCTGTTGGAACTTGAGTAGTAGTTGGTGTTGTCGTTTCACTACTTCCCGTGTCCAATCGAGATCTTTTTGCATCAGGTTCAGCATCTGAACATCTCGATGAATGTTCTTTATCTTTATTTTCCGAAGAAGGTGTGAGAGGGGAGAGAATGGAGATGGCATTTGATGAAGGAGTGTTTCCAGACTTTGGAATAGTTCTAATATTATTATTTCTTAAATTGGAAGAAGAGGGAGAGGCTGATGGAGGGGCTTCAGATTTTTTACAAGAGTTTTCTTTTTCAAGCTCATTTTCAGAATCGGAATGAGGCTTCTTTTTTGCTCTTGCGGCAGCCCTCAGATTTCTAGCATCAGGAGTAGGAACTGAAGAGTGAGAATTATGTTTGTCAGGTGATGAACATGAAGATTTTTTGGGAGACCCTTCCTCGTTGTCAGAGTCTGAGGAAAGATGGAGACCCCCATGAGTGGGAGTGGGAGTAGCTATTTTTGAGATTGTTAACGCCTTCGTCGGAGTTCTCGTTTGAGACTTGGGGCCCGGCTTGTTGTTGGCAGTCTCAACTTTGGAAGGGCTACCTTTTGTCTTTTCCCTATTCCCTGATGGTTCTCTCTTTCCTCTTTTCCCTTTCTCTTGCGCAAGTTTACTGTTCTTCTTGGTGAGATTGCGGCCTGGCGACGGACTACGTCCATTATCGTCACTGGAGCTGTCACTACTGCTGCTGCTGCTGTTGCTGCTGCTGACACTGATCTTCTGTTTCCTTGGTGAGCGGGACTCATTGTCCGAGGGTTTACTCGCAGCTGATGGACGGGAGCGAGTAAAGGCTGCAGCTGCTGGCGTCTTCTTGTATGATGTACTGCCAGCTGAAGTTCCCCCTGGTCTAGGTCCACGACCTTTGGGGGGAGGTTTCTTTCCCGTAATAATCTCGCTGCGGGAAAGTCCACCATCCGGGCTCCGATCGGAAGTTTTAAGCTTCCTACCTGGAACCCGAGACGAAGGAGTGATAGTTGGTAGGGAGGAAGGTTGTTTGGAAGTTGCCTTTGTTTGATCGGGGGATGCAGACGCGGGTGAGGACGATGCGGATGAGCGGCTTGATGAAGAGGAATCCGAGCTGGATGAGCCGCTTGAACTAGACGAGCTGGACGAGCTGCTTCGTTCCCTGCTTCGCCGACACGCAGACTGAGACTGCATCCCCATGTCGAGAAAGGGCCAGTCAGTCTGTCGGTCGGTAGCGGAAACTTCAGCAGTCTCCTTCCGGCTTCCTTTCGCTGGGCCCTTGATATCTAATTAGAACAATAAACAGATTAGTAACATCCTTTTCAAAAAAAATATAAATAAAGTAACAAATATAAGTGTTGCCCTGTATGATCCAAAAAGATTCCAATCAAACAACTCAAGTATTGCATTGAAGAAGACAAGAGTAGTAGAAGAGAATGAGCATAATGACATGATACCTTTAGAAAGGATACGTTTCCTTGCTCTAGGTTTTGACTCTGCATTGGTGATTGAGTCGTCTCCTTCTCCTGGGGACTTTCCTCGAGTTCTATGAGGTTTATTCTTGATAGCATTTGTGGATGGAGCTGCTGCTGGAGAGCCGTCTGGCATCCTTTTGCCTCCTATGCTCCCTCCTGTTGGTGCTCCTCCTTTAGTTTTCTTTCTTGCAGCCTCCATCTCATCTTCAATGATAAGACGAGCAGCCACAATGTTACTAAGACCACTTCTAATGTGCTCAGCTGCCTTCTTTGCTGCTTGTCTTTGAGGAACAAAATTCGGTACACCTTTGCTTCCATCATCATCAAATTCATATTGATCTTGTAATTCGGAGGCAGACAACGTTTGAGCATCAATGGGTTCGTCTTTGTTGGCCAAGTTGTTGTTGTTAGCTTTCTTACCCACTCCTCCTACTCTTCCTGCTTTTGTTTTCTCGTTTCGTTTTGTCCCCCGGAGCTTATCTTGAACGGATGCAGCAGCAATGTCTTTGAACTTCTCAAATGCTGTCTTTTCGAAAGATTCACTTTCTCTTTCAGTAAGACGAGCAACGGATGCAGGAGATGCGACTGATCCTTCATGGATTGATGATGTCTCTGCATTTCCATTTGCATCCTTCTTTTGTTTGACAGAACGAATGCTTTCCGTAGCTTTCTTTGCTGCTTCTCGTTGTGGAACGATTAACGCTGTCGGCTTTAATCCCTTCTTCCTCCTCCCTGGGCCTTTGACACCTTTGTTGATGTTGTTATTATTATTGTTGTTGACCTTGTTTCGGATAGCAGCCGCTTGTGGTTTAATAGCTTTTTTCACCGGCTCCTTTTTATTAGCATTTCCTTTCTTTGTAAATTCTTTCATTGCCGCTTTAGTAGCCATAGGAGAAGCTGTTCGTTTCTTTGAAGAAGCGTCCTCTGAGTCACTGTCCGAGTAGATTGGAGCTTCAGCTTTGCCAGATTTTGTAGTTCCAGCATGTTTTGGCACAGGTAGTTGCAACTCATCAGAATCAGAAGTTGACGATTTTTTCCCAGATAATTTTCGGCCCGGCGACTTCTTTTTATTTTTCCCACCAGCAATTGCTTTTTCGTCTGCACTCGAGTCAGAGTCAAATAGATAGGACAATGGTTTACGACCAGCAATATGGCTGAGTTTAACTTTCCTAGCCCTTGTTGTTGCCGTTTCATTTGCACTTGCTTCACTTTCACTCAAACTTGAACACCCTGCAATGAGATTCTTTTTTCGTGCACCATTGACAAATTGTTTTTTGAAGGCGGAAGTATTTGCTACTGCTGTTGTTGTCTCTGTCGCAGTAGTAGTTGTTGTTGAAGATTTTTTGGGCTTTATCAACCCATTTACAAGTTTTTGTTGTTTTTTATTATCATCACCGGCTATTAGACTGACTAAAGTATCATAATCCTTCAAAGCAATTTGAGTTTTGTCACAGGAATAAATCTGGTCATATATTGATGTTCCATGGTTAGCTTCAAGTATTGCACTTTTCTCTTCAGGTTTTAAAACATCTGCAGTTTTGTCTCCGAGTAAAGCAGCCTACAACAAATTAATAATTAATAAAATGAAACGAGTACATTCATTGGCTATATATATATTTTTTTTTACCTGTTTTTGAAATGTCTGTTCCCGTAAACGAAAGTATGCTCTAGATAACTTTTCTCTTCTGCTAACCATATAGCACAAGTTCCGCACCTGATTTATAAAAAAAAAGTATAATTTTTAAAAAAAGTAATTTTAAGTAATCATTTTTTTTTAAAAAGTTTAAGAAATATTTTTTTTTAGAAATCATGATTTTTAAAAATATTAATTTTACCCTCTCGAGATCTTGTCGGAGTTGTACAAACATTTTCATTTGTTCTAAATCTTGTTCTTGCTGTTGTGTTAAAAGTTGCGTGGTTTCTGGTCTTGGTGGTACCAGGGGCCGATTATTTAGAGACTAAGAAATATAAACAACATTATAAGCAACCTAATTAACAAAGTTATTTTGTAAACAATAAGTTACCTTTCGTTTAAGCTTCCAATAATTATATACTAGCATGACAATGTCCATGTCAACTGCCAGGTTTTGGGCAACATCCTTAAGTCTCACATATTTATAAAACTCAGATTCAATCAACTGCAACCTATTTTGAATACAACAAGTAAAAACATTAGAATTATAAGGTTCATAGCAGCTAAATTTATAATTAGAAACATGATAAAACTGAATTTAAAAAGAAAATATTACTTTTCCGCTCTGGCTTGATTTCGTTCTTCCGCAGTCATGGCTCTCATCTTCTTCTTTTCCAAGTCTTCTTCAGACCCAGAATGGGTAGATTTGTCTTTTTTGGTGTTTACACTGTGTTTCTGACAATAACTCTGTAAATTAAACGTTATTATTATGGTTATATAAATCCAATCAACAAACTGTAATTACTGATTGCTAAATGATGTTACTTACCCTTAGCTTAATTCCATCCTCAGCGTTTTCATCAACAATTATTGGTTTCATCTCTAAACCATTTTTGAAGGCGCAAGTAACATGGTATGCTGTTTTACATGTTTTAACTGAGCATTGGATACACGCCCCAGTTTTATCTTTGCACAGAACACAGATAAGAGACCAACGGCTTTGCTGTTAAAATGATATTTCAAATTTAAAAAAAAATGTTATAGTGTTGTTAATAGTAATAATAAACATTTAGAAGACTAACCGGAATTGATGATATTTTTGTGATAGGTTCCATCTTTTCTACAGAGCCTATGCTAACTTCTGGAATCCAAATTGCACATGCAACATGCGACCATTTTTGACCAGATCTAGTTGCCTTCATTGCTCCACCCATGTTGGGACATAAAACGCAAGCAGGACGTATTCCAAGTGCTACAAATAACAAGTAAAAATTGTGTTACAAAACAACAAACTTTTAAAATCGTAATTGCAATTTAACTTACTGCAAGTTCTGCATAGCCAGGAACCGGAAGGTATTGTTGTGATACCATAGCAAGCTTGATGAACACAAATGTTACAAGCATCGCAAAATACCATTTCATTTCCTTCCTCAGACTCGGGCTGTAAAAAATAAAAATAAAAATAAACACATGAGCATACACAATGAGGAACATTTTTATATTTATACAACGCTACGTACCGAGCGACAAACATCACAAATGACATTTTCATCATATTCGATTCCGAGCCCTTCTTGGCTTTTGAGTATCGTTTGTACTTGCTCCCAACATTGGAGCTCTAATTCCTCAATAACTTGCTCCATGAGGAATTCAGAAACAACAGGAAGATTTTGCATTCCACGGTCAGAGTTTGCACAGCTGAGCCATGATGCATCTATATCGTCTAAATCGTAACTGCACACTTTTTCGGCTCTTGCAGCTGTAGATACTAATTGATGATAGTTGGGGCTAAAAAAGTCATCATGTGTGACACGTATTAATTTTTTCTTGGGCCTACAAAATAAAACAAGACAAAAGTAAGTACTGATTCAACTAATAATTTAAATAGTTAACGACATACAGTCTGAAATCGTGGCTTCTTTCATTGACGGGTGAAATAACTACAACTTCAGGTTCAGGTAAGGATTCTGGATTAACCGGAACTTGGACTCCTTTTTCCCACTCTTGTTTCCAAGGATCAGTTATTAACCAGTATTCCTCTGGGGTAAGGGGCTCGCTGTCTGGCAATTTCATAGCGCTGATCAAATCTTTTCGATATAACTGTAAATATTAAAAAGAGAACAAAAATTGGTTGTGGTTATGCTTGAAATAAATATTTGTTTCATACTTCAGCAGCATCACGTACTTCTGCTGGAGCTTCGGCAGAGTTACGGTTGTAAATTGAGGACACTTTGAGGTCGTTGAGATGTCTTGGGGTCCACATTCCTCCGAAAGGATTCCCTCCAGAGTTGGACCCCGACAGCGCCCCATCTACCTCTGCCTCCGACCCACTGGGACGTCGCCTGGGACGACGTTTCCCTACAAACAAACAAATATTATTATCAAGAAACTATATATATTCGAGCCAACTAACCATTGGTCTCGTCCACTTTGCCAGGCTTTTTTCGCTGTGACATGCTGGCGCTTACTCGTTCACAGCCGACTCCATATAATCATCTGTACAGAAAAAATAAAATCAAAATCAAAATCACTTGTATTACGCAATGGTAAAAATTGCTTTAAAACGGTCAAAACGGGGGTAATGGGAATTTATCACTGTTCAATCACGATTTTGTTAAACAAACAAACGGTACAACTTTTTTTCTTGGTTGGTTATCATACATCAACTAGTATTTAAGTTTGTTTTAGAACAAATGCACTACATACATAACATACTACGACGGGGGTTTGTTGTTGTTGTGACATTTGACATATTTTCTTGAGCCCCACGACACTAATGCCTCCAAAGAGACAGAGGCCCCCCAAAAGACCACCCCCACATCCACTTTCTCCAATTCAATCGTCAGTAACTCGACAACTTCTTTGAAAATATTAGGAATTCAATTGAAATATTTACATAGAGGCAGCACCAGCGCATTTCAAAATTTTCAAATTTCACTAGATTTTCAACCCCCACTGACCTCAAAATTGTAAGGGGTCGTGTCCCTGGCCGTGGACCACACCCCCAGGGGCTTTTTAGGGGGGTAACAGTTGTGTATTTGCTGGAAACAGGGATCCACTCTTGACTATTTACGTGTTTACTATGTAGAGAGAGGGAAATTTTTGGGAGGGTTTGGGAGCTGACCTTTGACCCCCACGCACTCCACACTTACCCTTTACTCCATATACATTTGGATCTTGATGTTTGTCTCTTCTAAATTTGCGACAGATGAGACAAATGCTACATTTTGTTAAAATTCTTCAATACTTGGCTATAAGCGACGAAATCGAAAGACAACGGACTCTGCACCCGAGTCAACTGCCACCCCAATCCCCACAAAGCACCCGTCCCCCTCACACCCACCCAATACACAAGTTGCGTAATACAACTCCTAATGGTCTTAGTGCTTATCCTAAACACCCTTTGACTACCAGTAGTTGACTTTAACAACCAATTATCAATAAGGGCATTTTTTTAATGTTACAAATCGGGTTTTAGAAAAAAGGACAAATAAATTTTCAAATTATTATCGGTTTGTGTACTAAACTTTAAAATTAAACTGAAATTCTTAATAACTGAAATATTTATGCAAATCAAATAATATGATAATTCACAAAATTTTGATAAAATTAGTAAAATATTCAAAAGTTACATTTTAAACCCTAAACTTTATATTTAAATGCAAAGATAAACAAATTTAGAATGCGGAAAGTAATATATTGCTTGCATGGTTTTAAACGGTCAATCTTTCCAGTTCATACACGTAAATACTCATATAAACATTCATATAAATATAAATATGTTACACAAGTTAAGTTACACAATGTAACCATATAACTTCATATAACTACTTCATATAAGTTACGTGAGAAATGTTTTTTTATAAAAAAGAATAGCTAAATTAATTTAAACGTTTTTAATTAAAAACGTTTCCTGGATATGAAATCAAGCTTACTATTGTTTTGATGTTGAGTGTCGAGGGTATTTGTTTTTTCCTAGGGTTAGTTGTGCTCGGGTGTCGTACGGTCAGTGGCCTCTGGTGGAGGTCACGCAGCTTCCTCTTTGTGACACCCGCGGAGAGAGGTCGTGGCTTCCCTCCTCATCTTCCCCTCACAAACCACACCCACTCAATATGCCCCCCCAAAGTATGCCCAACACGAGTTCCCAAAAAATCTCAAAATACATTTTAATGAAGTGTGGCCCCAACGACAATATTGGAGGCCTCGGTGGATGAGAAACCCACACGTCGCATTACGCATGTGGGGACAAACAAATAACCCAATGGCCTCAACAAAAATTGAATTGATAAATTGAACAAGACACATTTTTACTTGTTCGTGAAATTCAGAAGATGTTTTAAATATGAAATTATTAATTAATTAATAAAAAAATATATTTGGAAATGAGCACCACTTGATTGGTAGCTTTATTTGTATCATTCATAACTCGTTTCGTAATTTAAGTTATGTAATAATAGTTATATTCTAGGTTTCCGATCACACAGTTTCCATCCTTCTTAATCTACGAAGTAGCATGCGAAAATTAGGAATTTAAAAGGGCTAATATATTTTAATACTTAAGATAATTTTGATCTACAAAAGATACATGAATAATAGTAATCGTTCCGTTGCATGTTTTTTTCGGTGACTAATCTCACCGGTATAGGATTGATCACATGCATGTAAATTTGTATCAGTACCTACACACCTTTGCACTGACTGTTTTCGGAATAATTTGGGATAATTATAAACTGGGACAGGACGACAATCGATTTTGTGAATTCATTCTGATGATTATAACATAACTTGAGAGGATAAAAGTTGTTGCAGTTGTTGGGGACGAGATACTATCGCAGCGGCAGCTATCCGAAAATTGACTCTGTTGCCCGTTCAAGATCCCAATTTTGAGCTGAAAGAACACTGTACGCAGTGTTGGACTCCACACCCATGTCTATTAGCCGTCGTGCCCGTGACTCGTACTCTGGTTTTGAGTGTGGGCCTACAAATTTAAATTTAAGTCTCTTATAAATAAGTCATTTTTATTATAATTCCCTATACCTCCAGCATAAGCAGCTGTCCATTGCTGAGCAGTCATTCGAAAGATTGCAGGATGTTCTTTGAATTGTCGGGCCACAACAGCATCTTGAGGATCATCCGGTTCCGCAGCAGCCAAAAGAGCTTGAAGGGACAAAAGTACAGTTCGAAGTGTCATTGCGGCGGCCCTGTCAACAAAAACATTTTCATCAAACAAGTTCAATACGTGTTTAATTTCTAATAAATCTCTCACCACTGATCTTTAAGAATATCAAGGCAGATTGCTCCAGTTACAGACGAAATATTAGGATGCCAAATACGTGTTAGGAAACGGACCTGAAAATCCATTCGAGTTTTTAGCTTAATTATTCAGGTTCCTTGTTTATTTGTGACTTGCCTTGGGAGGATTGAAAGGATAAGTTTCTGGTACAAGAATTTCGAGCTCAAAATTTCCCCCTTCATAAGGAGTGTCAGGGGGGCCCGCAATCTGACCTCGCAACTCTGACCAACTGTCATTTACTAACTCGATTCGAATTGCACACTTTGCAACCTGTCAAAAACATCAAAAAACCATTATTGCTTACTTCAGAACAAAAATAACAGAATACCTCTTCACTTTTGACAACCTCTTTAAATTCTCGTTTGATTCTCTGGGAAGCAATGTTTGACATGATGATAAATTGACCAAGTGGACGTCAGGTGTTACGACGTCGTCCGTTCCACTATTTTTGAGCCGTTGGAATTATTTTGTGGGGGTGGGTGTGGCTGCTGCTGGGGACGTTCCAAAGGGGGTTAGTCGTTAGTGTAGTTTAACTGTAAATTTTGATTGTGGGCCAATTGTGGTGGAGTTATGTCTTTGGTGGAAGCTGAGAGTTGAATGGAGTCAAATGCTCGCTTTTTCCAAAACTCAATGAACTCCAACAGTGCCCCAAATAGCAAAACAAAGCCAAGGGCCACCTCAGTCACATGGTCAATGACCCCTGTCCTCACCCCACCATTTGGTCACGCCAAGTTGTCATAAGGGCTGTCCTTCCCATATTGATATATACACATTTCTCCATTAGTTAAATATGCAACCAACTTTTCATTTGACGTAAATATATGTTTTCATTTGCATTCTAATCAATCTTGATTTTCATTGGCATTTTTTTGATGCATGCAAAAGTATTTTGGGATTTACTAGACATTTCATTAAGCCAATTAGGCTTCATTTAACAATTAAAGTTCTGGAATTTCTCGATGCTACTTTCTCGATGCCCGGTGAAAGTTGGTGAATTTTCCGGAGGATTTATCCCGTGTATATAAATATGAGGAATTAATCCGAGAGAGGACGAACTGGGAGCCACAGTCTTTCTCTCACAATATCGGAAATAACATGATTTCTTGGAATCAAAATGACAGTTGCAACATCAGAAATTGAATAAGCAGTAGAAAAAGCTAGATAGTTCACTCCATCCACACATCCAATGTCACAAAAGAGGATATCATCATCATCTCAATTCAAAATATTCAAATGGACATCAATGGAGTGTGAAATGCTAATCTAGCACCAAAACTTTGCCCACTCTCATCCAACACAATCTTCAACGACAAGTAATATATACTTCTTTCACATTTATTTGCTGTCTCTATATGTTATTCCCCCACAAAAGTCCCCTTCATGTAGTCTCTGTGTTTGTGACGTCTTTGTAGTTGGTTATATAAAAAACATTGATAAAAGTGTTTGGCCACTTGTTGAACTCCTGAGGAGAAAGTCAGAACTTGCTTTTGTTGGTGGATGATCAAAGGGACGACTTTTGCTGGGAAGTGCTAAAGAAAGGACTCGTGCGGAGAAGAATTTCTCACGTACACAAAAATCTAGATCTCATCTCTGATTGTGAGGATGACATTATGGGCCGAGACAGAATAAAAAGTCCCTTCCACAATGGTACAAAAACCCAACATCTCATTTCTCGTTCCTTCTCACAATTCCACATACATAATAATATTTATTATTGTATGCATGTATGCTTGTTCAACTTTCAACTTCACACATTTTTTTTTATTTTCACCAAAAAATGTTTCACTTTCTTTTACCAATAAATGATGCATTTGAAATATTTGAATAAAGACTCGCATAAAGTCGAAATATGAAAGGAAGTTATCAATAAATATCAATTTCCAATGCAATTTAGGTGCAAAAGAGGCAAAAAGGGAGCAAGTAATAAGTGGGCGATCAATTGAAGTGAATTGTTTTGGAAGCATGAGCTACACGAGTACAAAGCGATCTGAATCTTCGGCATCTCGAAGGTCTATGTAAGTTGGCCAACCTTCGAGCAATTCCCTTTGGTCAATTTTATTATACTATTTATCAAACAGGGACATGGATACAATGGAAGATGGAGATGGAGATGATCGAGATGAAACGAAACGAAAATCTAGAAATTTGTCGGAAAAGAAGCGTCGAGATCAGTTTAACATTCTCATAAATGAGTTGTGTTCCATGGTGTCAATGGTATCAAATTCCCCACGGAAAATGGATAAGTCCACAGTGTTAAAAGCCACTATTGCATTTCTCAAGAATCACAATGGTATTTTTATATACCCAAAATAGCATATATATATAATGTAAGCTATATAATTTCTCAATTTTGATTTCTTTTGTCATATATTAGCAGACCTCTCTGTCCAGTCTCAAGTACAGGAAACTCAAGAGGACTGGAAACCATCATTTTTGTCCAACGAAGAGTTTACTCATCTCATGATGGAAGTATGTATTATGTCGTGATCTTTATAACGATTATATAATCGATCGATTTTTGATTGTATAATTTCACTATACTTTTTGTAGTCAATGGATGGATTTATCATTGTGATTTCTTGCACTGGACAAATTCTATACTTGTCAGAAAGCGTAACATCTCTCATTGGGCACCTCAGTGTAAGCCTCAATATTCTTTTGCTACTTGGAATATTTCATATTAGATTTTCATATTACGATATTTGATTTAGAGCGACTTAGTGAACTGTTCGATATTTGATTACATTGCACCAGAGGAGAAAGCCGAGTTGAACACTTTATTGGGCAGTCCTGTGGAGGACAAGGGAAGAAGCGTCTCAGCAGTGCTAAGCTTTCGAGTTGGTGGCTTTGGAGTCACGGAGGAAAATTATAAATACCAATTAGTCAAGATAGTTGGCTATTTCAGAAAATGGATCAACCCATCAGATTGTAGGGACTTGCACAAATCAAACAAAAGTTAAATCTAAAAGTATTTTTTCAAGGTGGGGCAAGTGAAACGAATACGGAAAAGAGTGAAGGGGAGTTTTCCGAGTCCAATGATTCTTCCGCAAGTACAAACTCCATTTTTATCGCCACGGGGAGACTAATTGATGCTGATCTACTCCGAGAAATGTCTGTTGTGGTTGACACTGCAAAAAACGAATTCTCATCCAGACATTCCCTGGAATGGAAGTTTCTATTTCTGGATCACAGAGCCCCACCAATTATTGGATACCTTCCTTTTGAAGTCTTGGGCACTTCTGGTTATGACTATTATCATGCGGATGACTTGGAAAAAGTTGCTACTTGCCATGAAGCTTGTATTTATTTAAAACGTATAATTTTATTATTTTTAAATGCTAATTTGCTTCTTTTGATTGGTTGCAGTGATGCAAAAAGGAGAAGGGACATCTTGCTTTTACCGTTTCTTAACCAAAGGGCAGCAATGGATTTGGCTTCAAACTAGATTTTACATAACGTATCATCAGTGGAACTCTAAACCAGAGTTCATCATGTGCACGCATCGAGTTGTAAGGTGAAATCTCATTTTCATAACCTACTAAAATGCTACACATACAAGCTTAAATTATTTCCATAATGTAACAAGACAAATTATATAAAATTTAATATATGTATATATATATACTGGGTGAGTCAAAAGTCTCGGACC
>JAQIXN010000752.1:0-29307 GCA_034698145.1 Proisotoma minuta
TTTATTGCTTTTTTGCTAGATTGCAAGTGGCGCCACCTTACAGTAATTCCCATAAGAACTACAATGTTTATGACGGCGCTGATGGCAATGCAGCAAAAAAGCATTTAAATTGCTTTTTTTATCGGGCGAACTCTGTTTTAATTTAACTTACGGCTGAAATTTGATCGCAAAAGATCCTGAGAGAGAAATTAAAGGGAGCGATAGGTTTTCCTTTTTCAATCTCAAATCCAAATCCAGGTTTCCATAAAATTCCTTTTCCGCCAACAAGATCTTCTGAAAGTTTAAAATTCCAAAATTATTAAATTTATCCCAAAAAAATTAAACAACTGGACATAAATTTTTGAAAATGAAGAAATTTCCCAATCGACTCACAGACTGACGGACAGACGGACAGATTTTGTTTTGTTTTGTTATATAAGCCCTGACTCGAGCTAAAACTATTTTTTTTAAAAGAACCCTTTTAGTTTATAAACTGTAAGTTTGTTCAAGTTTTCCTATAAAATTCAAGTGAAACTAAAACTAGAAATATTTTAGCTGAAAACAACCTTAAACGCCAGTATTATTTTGCTAAAAATTTGTGTGGCTTAAAGATGTACAGATAGTCGGCAACTCGTAAGAAAATGTTTTCAAAGAATTAAAAAAAATAATTCACTCTCATTGACCAGTTTTTACAACAAATTAATTGCAAAATAAACAGTTGTGTGAAAAACTTTGACATTTTTCTATATTTTTATTTCACACAAACTCGAAGAGACCACAGGTAAGTAAAATATCACTTTTTATACCTTTTAATAAATGTCATTTTGTGTAGTGTGAAAAATGAGAATTTTCTATACAAAACGTTGAAAAAATTCATAACACCTAAAAAATTTCCGCGACAATTTCAAAAAACCCAAAAAATACATAAAAAAAATAAAAAAAGAATCACAAAAGTTCCGCTCTAAAATTGAAAATTTGCAAGGAATGTTTTTATATTATAGACTGGATTTATTAAGTTTTTTTTAATTCTAGAGAAACTTAAATTTAAAAAAATTGGGCCCAAAATTATTCCCATTTCCAACATTTTTTAACGCCAATAATATTTTTTTAAACTTTATTTAAGCTAAAGGTATTTAGATCTTGGCGAATTCTTAAGGCAAAATAAAAGTATTAAACTTGCAACACAAAATACTCTCCCTTTTATTCTTAGGTGAGGCAAAAAAAGTAACCCTGGCCTTCAAAAAAATCATTAACAAATACTAATACAAATCTCAAATTCAAAAATTAACGTTTAGCGCTTTTTCAAATATTTTCAATCATTATTGTTGAGTTAAAGGTATTAATTTTAAAAAACTACAAAAAATATATTTTCACCCAACAAAATTTAAACGTCAAAAGTGTCAAAATTTGTTTTTCAGAGCAATTAAACACACAAAAATTGAAAAAAGCAACTGTTTGGACAGCAGGCTGTAAAATAAATAAATAAAGTCCATTAAAATACAATTTTGGGCCACCCTGTGCACATTGGACGATTAAGGGCTTGGCCCTAATCTCTTAAACCCTTAAATAAAATTAATCCCTTACTCCCATTTACGTAATCGGGCTCCACGTGGAAGGGCTAAAATAAAAAGACACTTGACCCAAAATCAACACTTTCCTTTGCCTCTAAAGTGCTAAACCAACAACTTTCTTTTTTGTACAAATTTGGACTGACAGCTCATTTGGCTGGTGGTGTAAGGAAGTAGGGCAAAAATTTGGAGTGGGATTTTGAAGTTTGAAGTATAAGCAATTTTGTGGTTTGGGAAGTTTTATGGGAAAGTTTGGATATTAAATTTGGGAATATTTGGTTTAAACTTTAAAGTTTTTAAAATTGGAGGAAATGATGAAGGAGCAAGTTTATAGGAAAAAAAATGGGATTTTGAGGTTTTTAGGATTTTGATCCCGGATTTTAAAATTTGAAACTTTAAGTTTTTGGTTTTGGAAAATTGAGAACGTGCATAAAAATTTGGATTTTTTGGAAATTTTAATGTATGATTTGAAATTATGGAGTAAAATATGAAGATATCATTTTACTTGTCTCTTGATCACAATCACAATTTGTGGCTTATGAAACTTCAAATAATTCAGTAAAATATTTTGATCTAATTTATTTAGAATTTGATCAAAAAAAGAGCAATTATTTTGTTAATATGCAATGGAAAAAGAAGCAGGATAAGAAATACAATTACTTGAGAATTTAATATATTTTAACGTCTGTCGCTTTTCATTAATTTTAGAAGCTTTGCGTTCGTTAAATTGACTTAAAATTCAAAACTAATGGATTTAGTTTCCTTGCCTTTAAACAAATGACAGTTGACAGCTCAATTAATCAATTGAGTGGAGAAAGTGGTAGGGAATTTGTATTTTATTGAGTGCAGATTATTCAAATGTCCCAAATAAATTGGGTTAAATAATTTCCAAATCTAATTTCCTTGGAAACTGAAATGCTTTGAAAATTTACAAACAATGCACTCAATAAATCATAAAATTTTGACAGAAATTTAATAATTCTCATGATAAATTTCTGCATATAAATCATTTAATATCAAAACATCTGGATATAAAAAATTAAAATCCCCAAAATGTAGATTTTCAGAAATAGACTTTTGTTGTAAAACTTTTAAAATTTCGTATCAAACTCACAAATTAAAAATAGCTTTTACGGAATTCAAAATAATGGTAAATATTTATTTAAAGCCTAGTCCATTTGTTTAAAAGGTGTCAATTATCGTGAAACTCTTAAAATATTTACATGTCTTAGAATTTGACCTAAAAAGGGCTAAAGTGGTGGAATAACAGCTTTCTTTATTTGGCAAACTTTGATTGACAGCCCATTTGGTTGTTGGAGAAAGTAGAGCACAAAAAAGGATTTTACTCCAGTTGTTACACTTTGTGTTTGTAAGCTCTCCAACCCAACACGTGTCTCAATTTCCCAAAATTATCTTGTGCTCTTCAATTTCATCATTTTTGGGTTCATATAATTGCATCACTTTGCGAATTGTGGGTTTTAATAAATTTCTCAGTGCTTCATTAGCGAAATTTTTAATTTCTTGCACATTTAAAATATGCAATTTATCTTTATTTTTAAAATGGGTCCCAAATTTACTCAAGTTTAAGATTTGAGCTTAAAATGTTTGAAATATCTTAATTTTACATATAATTTTTTCAAATCTTCAATAGAAATAAACTTTACTTACGATTAAGCAAATAAATTCTCAGTTTTTTTCAGTTTCCACCCAAAAATACAATTAAATTTTCCGTTTTTTTCATAAAATATCAGTGGTATAATCCGCATTCTCTCCAAACGTTAAAAAAGCCAGAATCTCATTTTCCCCTCTATATTACAACCTACGTCTCTTTCACACAAACTTTCTCCTTCATCCCAAAATAAAAGTGCAAAACACGGAAACTGATCGTGAGCTCAAAAACCCAAAACCTTTCCCATTTTCTCAATTTCCCCAATTTAAGCTTGCCTTGTTTTAGCTATTCGTTCAATTCCTTTGACTTCACTTGGATTTTTCCTTTTTGACCAAATATTTTGTTACTATTTGCACCAAATTATTGATCACTTATTTCTTATTTTTCATTGGGTTTAAATTCCCTAACTAAATTTTATACTTGTCTCAATTTTCCCGTTGAAAATTGAGCCAAATTGTTAAACTTTAGCAACTGATTATATTTGATAACAAACTGCCAATTCCTTTTATATTCTCAATATCCCCAGAAATTCTACCATTTTCAACAGCTTGTGTGAAAAACGGTTACATCTACTTTTCTCACTTCCTTCAACATCTCAAACTGCAATCCCTTTGTCTCTTTCCCACTTCAACTTTTACTTTGATCATCAAAGTGTCAAACCAAACCAAAACTTTTATTCTGATTATTTAAATTTTCAAACTACAAATGAAAATAAAATATCTTAACAAGAATCATCTAGTCAAATACAAATCGTCTCATTTTCTCCATTATCTACAATTTTAGAGTCAAATCCATTCCGCTCAATTTCCTCAATCTAATTTAAAACTTGTCTCAATTTTCTCATTAAAATTTATTCTCGTTTTCCCATTTTTCCAGGTTTTTCAAAAAAAAACATGCATTTCTCCTTTTTTACTCGGCTCAAAATTCCCATGACAAAATATATAAAGTGTCTCACTTTCCTCAAACAATAAGAAAAGAGCGATTTCTACTTGTCTCATGTTTCCAAAAATCTCCAATTTCAGCCCGAAATGCTTTCAAATTATATTAATTTCCATTTATAAAAGTGCCTTTTGCAACATTCACACCACAAAATACAAATTGCTTTAATTTTTATAGAACAAGGCCCATCTTCAAGTCTCAATTATCTCTTAAATTCATCCAAATTGCCTCAATTTCCCCCTAAAACTCATCCAAATTTTCAATTTTCTTCAAAAATCATCCGAATTGTCTCAATTTCTCCAGAAAAATAGTAAATAAATTATTTCCCCTTGTCTCATTTTCCCCAAAATCTCCAATTACACTCTTTTATCTACTTCTTCAACATTCACTTTGATCTCCAAGTGCCCAAAACTATGTGAAACTTATCCACTCCACTTTCAAGTGGGAAAAAACCCGCAGCAGCCACTTTTACCCACTTTTGTCTCTTGCCATAAATAAATACCTTTGTTTGCCACAAATTAGATTTGTGTCAACTTTTTTTCTTGGCCTACTTTATCTAAAAGCTGCTCGTGGCAGGAATTAAATAAAAATCCCACCTGCTTTATTTCCAAGGAAGGTTCTGTAGTAACAAGTGGATTAAATTGGGATTGAGAATGTAAGCAAATTCCCACAGGGTTTGAGAAATGGGGCAAATGTTTGCCAGCTGGAGTTGAAATCTAGTTTTTGGGTTTTTGACAGATTTTTTGGCTGGATTTTTGTCATTTAGTGCTTATATAAATGTTTGGTTTTGATACACATTTTGCGCATTATAAATTATTGGATTCATATGGAGCCAAATTTTTTGTAGGAAATGGAGCAAATGTTTTCCAGCTGGAGGGGAAAATCCAACTTTGGGACTTTTGGTAGATTTTTGCTATTTAGAGCTCTTTTAAAGTTTACTATTTAATTTGCTGGAATTTCTACATATTTAGATCATTTGGGGCTAATTTTTGCTAGCTGGAAATAAATACATCTCTTTTAATATGCTCTGTCAAATATTAAAATGGATTTTGACGCGTTTTGGCTTAAAGAATTAATTTTACCTGATTTTCTAAATGTTTATATTTAACTTTGCTCTCTTTTCGATTGAATAAATTTTGCCCACTTTCCCTTTCAATTCCAACCGCTTCCTTACTAATTAATTTTAATTAATTTCCGCTTGATTCCACTTCAGTATCACTTTGTAATTATAAGCAAACAACTTTCCCTTTATCTTTAGTTTGCTTTTGCTTTTGCTCTTGCTTTTCAAGCCGAAATAAGTTAAATGTCCTAAACTGTTTATTTTGACACATTTTGGGTAATTTTAGGCCACCTGAAGCATTTGCGGATAAAATCCATTTACTTAAATTTAGGCCACCATCCGATGCCTAATTAAATATTTGAAGTTTCCACTTCAAACGTCATTTGTTTGCTTTCTAATTATGTGCAAATATTTACAACTTTCTCCTCATTAATTTGTGTTCATTTTTGGCAGTAGGAAAATCAAATTTGTTTCAATTTTGGGAACTTTTGACCTCATTTAGGCGTCTTATTACTTTTGATTATATAGCAGCAAGTTTCTTCTTAGTTTTTAATCAAGTTTAAGATTTATCAAAGTTTCGTCTATTTAGGTCAATTTTATCATCATTAATTAAATTTTTGATTTTCCACTTCATTGTCTATTTCCTAATTACAACTTTCTCCTTAAATTAAACACAACCCGGAGTTTTGGGCAAAATTTTGCACACTTTCACCCACTGTGCGTAATTAAATTTTTGGACTTCTACTTTCTAAATACAAATAAACTCTTATGATTAATAAACAGATGTAATAAAGTATCAGAGAATTTGCAGAATCTTGTCATTTAGTGATTTCTGACATTTTTTGAGGCCTCAATTTAAATGACATTTATCGTCATGAGGACATGTCTCTATGACGAAAAAGATGATTAATTGGGGTCGTACATTTTCTAATTTGACTTTAATTAATACCCCATTGACACTTAATCTCACTTTCAACTCAATTTTGGTGTTTTTTATACTAAAAGACAGACGGACAGACAGACACGCATATAACCCCGCAAAATAACAAGTTTCCCTAAAACAAACTCAATTTCGGGCATTTTTGGCCACCCGCAGTTTGCGTTTGGAGAAAGTGGAACAAAGTGATGACGTCACTTTCTCATGAATGAACTGGAGCAATAGCAACAGTAAATGCTAAACTTTCTCCACGTGCCTACCCTACTTTACCCCACACCACCAAAAAATAACAAAATCAGAAAAAATTGTCAAAAAATAAGATACAACTCTAATTGAGGCTTTTGCTAAGAAAAAATATGAAAAGAGGATGTTTAAGTGGAAGAAGCCCGTTCTAATTGTAAAACTCCCGGGAGATTTTCGGTCCCTTTGTCTTTGATGTTTGGTCAAAGGGTTTGCATAGACAAATTTATATTTTGGGAATTTCTTTGGGAAAATGAGAAGATACTGAAGACATATTTAAAGGTTTTAATTTAACTTTATGTGCTCAAAAACTTAAATTTCAAATTAATGATGAAAATTAATTTAAATAAATATTTGATTTAAAGCCGAAAGTGTAAATTTAAATTTTGTTGTGGAGAATTTAAAAATTATCTGGTAAAATTAGTATTTTTTCCCTTAAAATCAAATTCACAAGTTATGATATTACCTGTAATTTTAAAATAATTTGAATTTAGTATTGGAAACAAAAATTAAACTTTCTCCAGTTGATTGTAGGGCTGAATCTAATTTTAATCAGATCTGTAAAAAAATACAAATTTCCAAATTTTTAGGTTGAGAGAGGAGCCCAAAATTTAATCAAAGTTGAGGATGCGATGCTTTCACCAAAATCTAATCAAAATCAGAATCTAGTCCATAATCTAATCAACATCAACATCAACTTCAAAATCGAATACAACTGTCCAAAAAGTATTACACATGTCCTCATTTGCCCACGCCACGTGTCGTCCCAGAATTCTAATACGTGACAAATCCCACTTTCACCAAGATTTTGAAGAAGGCTCAAAATCAAAATGTATTTAAATCACATTAAATACACACGTCTGACGTCTGCATTTTTTTTGAAATTGGGTCAAATTCCGGAAACAAAGCCTTATTTTGTGTTTAATGTTTAAAAATCTTAATGCTTAAACAATGACAAAAATAATCATTAATTTTTTACAATCATTCAGGGAAAATGTCAAAATTCTCATTAAATGAAAGATTTTTTTAAATCTGAGACTTTTAAAATCCATTATTCTTCTGAAATTTGTTTTCACTTTCCCTCTAAAAGCCTTCAATTTAATCCAAATCAGGCATAAATAAATAACCCGGGTTGCGTAATACCCGCCTTATAGTTTTTTTTCAAGCTTGTGAAATATTTTAAACCACATCGCCAAATGAAAGACAAGTTTAACATTAGAAAAATCAATTTTGGGCTTATAAAATGGGAAATTATGAAAGGGGAATTTTACTTTGTAACTTTGTGATTTTAAAAGTAAGCTATTTGAATATCAAGCAATCTTTAAAACCCAATTTTGAGAGGAATAATTCCATATTTTTAATATAAAGCCTTGATCAAATGCTAAGATCCAAGAATTTAATCAACTCTGTAACATTTTTATTATGAATGGGAAATCCGATTGTAGAATAATCCAAGGATTACATTTCTTCGGCAGTATTAACAAAGCCAAACAACAACTTGTCCACTTTTTCCTTTCGTTTTCTCAATAGAAACGTGCCTAACCTACTTTGCCAAAAATGTCATAATCTAATCAAAATCAAAATATAAATCCAATCCCCAAGTCCAAAATTGGAGACATATGTAAGCAACTTTTGCTCTCAAATTTGGACAAATCCTCTGACTTTCAACAGCACTCTAAAGTCCCAAATCCCAAATCTAATCAAAATGAAGCCAACTGTCTAAAATATTGGTGATGTTTCATAGCAATGGAGATTTGAAGTAAAATTTGACATGAATTTGATAAAATTTGAGCTAATTTGATAAAATTTGAGCTAATTTGTAAATTTATGTTAAGCTTTTATAGATTTTTAGGAAATGAGCACTTATTAAACTTTAATCGATACGCTATTTGATATATGGAGAGTGGGAATTGTTTTTTTTTAATATGTGATTTCCAATCCTAACAATTTGCAAAAATTAAAATACATATTGTTTTTAATTACTAGTTTGACGCCAGATTTTGTTTTTTCAAAAAAGAGGGCTGTAAAAAATCCAAGATTACGATTCGCCTTGAATTGTGCACCAAAGAAAATTTTATCGAACACAGAAATTCTAAATTAGCTAATTATTTTCATTAAACTTTTTCAAATCCTATAAAACATTCATCAACTCTATAAAAGCTTAAAACTCTATAAAGCTATAAATCCAATAAAATTTCTTGTTTGCAATTTAAAAATTTTTTTTAGAAAATGCTACTTTACCAAACTTTAATTAGGACCATGTCCTTATTTAATATGCAAAGCCTTAAATGTTTTATAAAATATATTGATCCCAATCTTAATAATTTTCCAAAACAATTAACAAGAATTTATCAATTATTTTAAATTGTAACAGTTTTATGCCATGTTTTAATTAGCCAAAATTTTGGACCCATAAAAGATACAAGATGGTGTTGTAGATTCCATGCATTGTAAAAACTTTTCTCAAATCTAAAAATTCTAAGGTAACTCAAGTATTTTACTTGGCAACTTTAAAAAGTCGCAAATATTCTTTAAAATACTGTCAACTTCCACTGTAGATAATTCCCAGTTTTAATTATCTCATAAATTCACCAAAATTCAGAATTTAACATATATTTTTTTAAAAATTGCAGTGGTTTGACGCCGGATTAATTTTTTTCCAAAAATTGGCCCCCTACTAATTCTTAAGATTTTTGGTTCGCTTTGTCGATTTGTAAACATCGATTTGTAAACTTTTCTCAAATCTCGAAAATCTAAGGTAACTTTAGTATTTTACATGGTAATTTTGACAGGCCTTTCAAACTTTCACCAGCTCTATAGAATCCTGTAATCCACTCAAAATCAAATAAAGTGTCAAAATTATTAATACATGTCCTAATTTAGGGCAAACTTTAGATCTTAGCTCTAAACTGATACATTTATCTAAAACCTAAATCCAATCAAAATCAAACCCAATTTGTTTAGTAGGTTGCATGTATAAAGTATAAGTTGAAGCAAAATGGGGACAATTTTAGATGGATACTTTCACCAACTGCGTCAGAATCAATTCCCACAAGAAAATCTAATTAATGTCAAATATAATTTGGGAAAATGTCCAAAATAACCAATGCTTTTGGCTCAGGCTTTTAGAGCTCGAAATTCAATCAAGTCTTTGAAATTATGTGCAAGTGCTTTCCTCAAAGTTGGACAAACATACAAAATGTAGGTGTTTTTGGTTGATTTACTTAAAAAGATTTTTGAATTATGGTAAATTTGTTGTAAAAATTATGCTGATTGTTTCGCTAATATGTTAATAAGTGAATATCTTATCGAGGTCCAAAAAAAACTACAAAAATTAAAATTTACAGTAGCAAGTTTGATGCGTGAACTTAATTTTTGGTTACAAAATATGCACATGCATAAATATTTAAACTTTTCAGCTCAAATTTCTCGAAAATATGCTGCAAAATATTAATGAAATGGTGTCAGTTATCAAATATTCAGCAATAAATTCTAGAAATACGCAAAATAAATGATTTTTCCCATTTCCGGCGCAAATAAGTTCCAATTTTTTTTCAAAAGCACATGAATATTCAAATTTTTAATGCAAATATTCCAAAAAAACTTACGATCATCATAAGAATCAATTGCCAGTTCCTCTTCAGGTTCACTTGCGGAGCTCGGGCCGGAGCTGCAGCTGCAACTTCCAATGCCCTGATCAGATCCGGAGCTTCCTCCGTAAACGCCCCCATTTCGGAAATATTCTGCCAGGGTATTTTTACCCACGTTGGGACTCCCGATTATTACGACATCAAGGATCCGACCTCGAACCGGAGCTTTCTTCTTTTTCTGAAAATGGGCGGAAACTTGAAAACTCAGATGCTGTCTTTTAAATTATAAATGTGCCAAACCGTTTTTTGCGCAATAATGTGTCCAGAAATATTTTATTTATTGACATTTTTTTAAATACAAGTTGACAATTGGATATATTTTCGTAGTTTTTACGACTAAAGAAAAGTTTAGGACAGAATGACAAACGGAGAAATGGTTTTTGAGACAGAAAATTTGAAATAGATTTAAACACGTAAAATTGAAAATGAGAAATAGATTTTGGACAGAGAGACAAACGGATCGTTCATTAGATGCATAGAAACATTAAAAGCTTTCACAAAAATTGAAATTCTGGGGCGAGCTGTTTCAATCTTATGAATATTTTTAGACAGATCAGACAGATGGATAAGAAAAAAGAGAGACTAACAGACAGACAGACAGACAGACAGACAAACATACAGACACAAACACTTAAAATGGTGACTTAGCAAATAGAGAAAGTGGGACAAAGGTACTGATAGAGAGATGAAAAATGACAGATATAAAAATGACAGACAGACCGAAAGACAGCGAAAATGACAGATAAATAGATATAAAAGTTGACAGAGCGCACTCCGTCAATTACCTTATTTTGAATTTCCCCGCCATCCTTCTTTTTCCTTCCGCAATCTTCAACTTTGACCGGCATCGGTTCAATCGCCGGCATTGATAACGTGCGTTGCCGCTGTATCATAATTGATGGGGGCGGCACATGACTCCGGCGCCGCTTCCCCGGGCTCGCGCCCGGACTTAAGCCCTGGCCCGCGTTGGCGTTGGCGCTTACATTTAGCCCGAGTCCACTTTCCCCTAGTCCAATCCCGAGGGATGTGGATGAGCTTGAGGATGAAAGTGTGAGATTTGAATGATGGGTTGTGGAAGCGCGGCGAGCTCCGGAACTTTTGCGGCGGAGGCGCCGATAGCTTGCGGTTGCGGATACGGTTGAGTCGCGCCGCGCCACGTTGGAATTTGAATTTGAATTGTAGTTAGCATTTGAAATTCCAAGGAGTGGGTGGGGTTGGGTGGCTGTAAGGGAGTAGCCGCGATCTAATTGTAAGTAAAAAAAATAAATTTAAAATCGTGTGTTTTTTGCACAGCGCCATCAAACGGGAAAATTTTGCATTTTGTAAATTTACATCAAACTTTAAAATTGTGCTCATTTTGGAAATATTATTGTAAAATTCGTCAATTGTTTGAAATTAGGCTAAGAAGCTATTAAATGGTTCATAAAACAGGAAAAAAAATCTCAAAAATTCACCTCGTCGTCGTTGCGGGCTAGTTTCATGACTTCTCCCTCTTCTGGCTTCCATAGCATGATACTGACCCTCGGCGCCGGCACCCACGCCCAACCTGCCCTTGGGGGATGAAGAAGAGCAACGCCGAATAACGAGTTCAGAACTGCAACGTTCTGGGCGTCGACCTAAATTAAAAAAAAAGATATTATTAATAAGTCAAATTTTAGATACAGGGTGTCTCACTATTATCAGATTTAAAAAAAAAACAGACACGCTGTATTAATTAGGAACACAGATATCACCCTGCACATATTTGACTTTTTGATATGGAAATCATTCACATATTTAAATTACTTACCGCAGTGCCCTCCGTCGATGAGTGGAACTGTGATTGATGATGATCGTTGTGTTCGACGCCCAAAAGTTTCTTCCCCCTCAACATCGTAGTCGTATTGGTGTGGGAGCATTAGCGTTGATGAAGATGGGACCTAAAATAAATTTAAAAAAGTTAAAATCCGCTAGATGGCGCTGTCTTGTGTCTTATTTAAAAGTTTGTAATTTCTTGATAGCTGGGTTAAAATTTAAGGGGCTACTTTATTTTGGAAACAGGTTTGTAAAAATTTGCACAAATTTAAATTAAATAACTTCCTTCTTTCTCAAAAAATGTTTCTTTCTACAATTTTGTCTTTAATTAAGTGCAAATTTTAAATGACTTCTAAATATAAATGCTTTCTATTATTTGCAGACTTTTCAAGCTTTAAATTTAAGTAGTTTATAAATGCTTAAAGTAGTAAATTAAAGCTTTAGCCAAAACTCTAACATTTGATTTTCATAAGGACCGCAAATGCGAGCCGTTTCGCAAATGAAACTTTCCTTAAATTCTGTGCAAATATTTGTAAACTTTCTCCATATTAAACCTCTACACAAATATGCAAAGCTTTAATGCTCAAATATTAAATATTTCTAAATTTTCAGAATTGACCTCAATTTTCTGATTTTTGAACTCATAACTTTGTCTATTAAAAAAATGAATATTTTATGAAAAGGGATTTTAAGTTTTACGGGAAATGTGCTATACATTTCAGCCTTTTAATTTTAAATATTTTAAATACAAGTTTAAGACATGAAATTTAATTTTTTGAAGCAATTTTACAAATTACACAGCAATTTATTTGGATATCGAATTATTTTAAATCCTCTTTTATATGCCCAGTCTCGAATTTTTAATGTAATTCTAAATAAATAAACTTACAAACTTTTCCTTTGATGGGCAAATGTTTATGGGAAAAATTCCACAACTTTCTCTGTGTGCTTTTGAGCGTGCAAAAATGCGTATTTATAAACGTTAAACTTCTTTCTTTTGTAAATCCATCATTTTATGCCAGTTAAATAACTTTCTTCGTGTTTTAAATTTAAATTGAGTTCCCACATTTTATTAATGCATAAAGAAAAAAATCGGAACTTTTCTTTTTATTCAAAACCACCAATTTTTTAGATGATTTACCAATTTTTTACATTTTGTCGAGTGCAAAATTAGTTTAAAATTGCCCAAATTTTTAGAGAATTTGCTAAAAATATTTTTTGCATCCACAATTTTTGCAGGTTTTGGCTCCACGTGAGCAAAACTTTCCCTTTTTGGCTCTTTCCCAAACATTCCGTATGCAAATTTTATTCTCGACCCAAATTCTCTTTCTCCGCAAATAAAATATTCCTTTTTTTTCAAATCTATCATTTTATGCCAATTTAACAAGTTTCGTCTTTCAAGAAGAATTTTTAAAATTAGAATTCAATTCATATTTTCTCCTCATAAATACGCAATTGCGTGTTAAAAATACACGCACAGAATCTTTTCTTTGGAGTTTTTCGGATCATTTTGTGCCAATTTAGCAACTTTTCTCATGTAAATTTTGTTCCAATTTTCAAAATTATAACCAAATATTTTTTCTAAAATCGGTTTTCAAATTTGAATTGTGGTTAAAATGTATAATCAATAAAATGTGACAGTGTCAAACTCCCCTTAAAATCATTTTTTATATGCAACTTTCTCTTTAAAAAATTAATGGTTAGAGTTTTCTCCAAATTTAAATTTTGGATCGAATGCAATTTTTGTGGTGTAAATTTTCGAAAAAACTCAAAACTTTGCTCATATAAAATCAGTTTTTGAACGCAATAATTTTTCAAAGCTTTGAGAGAATGCGTGGATAAAATCCTTCAACTTTCTCCAAATGCAAAATTTGGTCCAAACCATTTTTTTATCTTGTTCAAATTTCCAAAAAATCTCAAAACTTTCCCTTACCTGCAACAACTGCCCATATCCATAGCCACAATGATGAGAGCCTGCCCTTTGAGGAGAATGACCCGTACTATGACTCTGAATTTGATTTTGGGGTGAATGACCTCTGTAATTGAGCTCCAACTCCACATCCATCTCAATACTTTCTTCATCTGAGGCTTGCATCTGGTAATTTATATATTCCTCCCCCCAACAATCCACCCCGTGACCTGACCTTTGCGGGCTTGCTCCCGAGCTTTTGGATTTTTGACGCACTTTTGGGACACACTGACGAGCAGCAGCAGCTTCGCAGGCTGCTGCCCAATTATTTGCGGTAATTGTGAAAATTGGAGTTGTTTGTGAAAACATTGGGATTTTGGTGGTGGGAGTAAAGTGCGTAAAAGTGCGTGTGATCCGGCGCCCGGAGGGAAACTGGAGGCAGGGAAAGTGCGGGCTGCGTTTATATTGTGGACTTAAGAGCTACTCATGTTGATGGGGAAAGTGTCTGTCTGTCTGTCCGTCTGTCGTTCTGTCTGTCTGTCTGTCAGCAAAGTGGTTTTATGACGCTTGTTTGTTGAGAAATGTGTCTCGTTTGAGGTCAAAAAAGGTTACAAGCTAAAACTAAAATGACCAAAATTTGGATTTTCAATAGCAATTCAAGTATTCAAAAGTTTGATGACCCCAAACAAGGTCAAAGTCAAAATTATTGAAGCATTTCATCGAGTTTAAAAATTGTCAAAACTTTGCAAAAATCCCATTTTCACCATCAATTTTATCAAAAGCTGACACCCAATTTTTTTGGCTTTTAAACCCATTTAAAATTCAAATTTTTGCCTCATTTCATCTCAAAACTAACATTTTTGACAAAATAATAAGCTTTGTACACCATCCCCAAGCTCGAGCCTAAAACAAGCTTAATCAAAGAGCTCAAGCTTCAAAAAAGCAAAAGCTCCGCAGCTTTCATAAGCCCATTTTGCGGGATTTGGTGAAAGTGCGTGTGGTAGTTGGCCTAAATGCGTAACACGCTGCACGTGGCGGCCCTACTCCACTTTCTCCTCTCACACTTAGGCACGTACATTCCTTACGAGAGCTTTCTTATTACTAACAACACAACTCGCCTTTGTCCCTTGTTTGCTGTTTGTGTGTGATGAATGGAAAGTTGTAGAACGTTGTGTAAATAATCTTAACAATGTAAGCAAGCATTGTTTGTTTGTATTGTAAAGTTTTTAATTAGGAGGAAATAGTTTTGGGAAAGTTTGAGATAGGGGAAAGTGATTTCTATGCTTAATTAGGTATTTTGAAAAAATAGTTTTTTTTGTTAATATATTTTCTATGGTTAATGAATTTTAAATTAAAATTAAAATTAATTAAAATTGAATTAATTAAAATTTTAGGGTTGAATAAATTCTTAAATAATGAAATTTGAATAAAGCTGTAGACTAAACATTTTTTAAATTTATTTTACCTAGAATTTGCTTGTCTCAAAATTTATTTTTCAAATCCTACAATTGTCCAAAAAATGTTAGCTTTTGCCATTTAAATCGACACTTTTTTAAGACAAAATGTTCCCTTAAAATCGTGTCTTATTCACAATGAAATCATTTTTCTGTGATTAAAACAATGAAAATTTTTTGACCCAAATTAAAATGGTAATTTGACTAATAATGAGCTTTTACCTAAATTTTTAGAACACCTTGTATATAAAATTTTCATCATTTACCAAAAGCAAAATATTTCTTATTTGGGAGTAAAAAAAATTCACATTTAATATTCAAACTCATCTCCAAATTCTAAACTGCGTCATTGTTTTTAACAGCATTTAAATAAATTGGACATGTCCCATTTTCACCAACACGTGCGTTGCGTTGCTATGCCGTCAGCTTCAGGCCCCGACTTTTCTTATTTTTTGTGAAAACGTGTCGTTTTTTAGGACAAACGTGACAATATTTTTGTAGCTGTCTCTTCAGCAGGAGAAAGTTCTTTTAGTAACACTTTTCACTTGTTACATTATTTATTTAAGGGATAAAAAGCTTTTCCAAACTGTCAAAAAGGGAAAAGTTTTGTCGAGGATTTATTGTTAAATTGACAGCTTTTGCTTGTGCTTTCTCCTGTTGTCAAGCAGTGTTTAAAAATTCATGACAACGTTGCTTTGCTGACAATGAATAAAAGTGTGGATATTTAAATAGTAGAAAGATTTTAAGGAATTTATTGTAAATTGACCCAGATTTTTGTGAATAAGTGTTTTAAATTCCATTTTAAAGGATAAATAAAATGATATGAACGTTTGAAATTGGCAGCTCGCTATCAAAAGGACAATTTTAACATTTTAAAATACTATTAAAATCAAGAGGGAAAACTTGTTTGTGACCTTTTACGCTTCTCTCTTTTTGTTTACATTCCATACAAACGGGCTATTTGCATGCATTTTTCGATACGGGTAAAATAACGAAATATTTAGAAAGGAATCTCTCAACATTTGCGGGCTTCGGCCAGCAGGGTCTTCTAGTATCTGCTAATTTATCCTTTGTAAATTAGTTACAGTATGATATCAATATTAAACATTTGTGTGGTTAAAAACAACGTTTATTAACAAATTTTAAATTGGAGCGGAACAAAGAAAAATGCATGGAATACATAAGAACCATATTTTATTGTTAAACTTACATTTTTTGTATAGCTGAAATCAGGGATTAATAATTTACATTTATTAGCTTAGCTGTCAGGATAAAGAAAAATTCCAAAATTGAATGGAAATAATTTAGACGGATGAGCTACGTTCATAATTAAGTTTACAAAATTAATTGGAAAATATTAAAATGGGAAGAAAGTTTTTCTTGAAAACTTAAATGGCTTACTTAAGTTTCTTTCTCATTTTTAAGGACGAAAACTTGTTTTGTCTTATCGAAATTTGAGAAATACAAATCTCTGGCTCGAGCTAAATGAACAATGTACTTGAGCCAAGGTCAAATCCATAAGAGACGGACATAAAGTAATAACGGGAGCAATTTAAATACAAACAGGTTTACAATAATAAATAAGATTAACAAATACAGCTTTTTTAAATCTAAAAAAGGCAAATATCCTCAACAGATTGAATCCGCTCTGTTGTATCTTTCTTTGTAAGTCCCACGATGGTATCCTTTAGCCTTGGGACTTGTGCAACATCCTGCATTTTAGCGATGCTTCCTTCCACATCCTTAAAACAACTAGCCCTCTCGTCTTCTCCAATGAAGTAAAACATTTCGAACAGTATTAGTCCCAAAGAATACAAATCCGCCCTTTTACTATATTTCCCATTATCTACTTCCGGGGCTCGATAAAGTTTTGAACCTCTCTCAGTCGTCATGGAAACAGAGGCATCCCCATGAACCGGTCGAGCTAGGCCGAAATCTATAATTTTAATAGGCAATTGATAGCCGTCACCCTTAAAAAGGATATTGTCCGGTTTTAAATCCCTGTGGATAAACTCCACGTCCATGTCAACTTGCAGATATTTTAGCCCTGCGATAATACCCTTGGCAATATCAATTCTTTTAGAGTAATTTGTGTCAACGTCGGCCTTGATTAGTTGTGCCGTTTGCAGCCACTGCTTTAAAGATCGGCCACAAAGCTCCATTTCAATTCGAATGGTTGGAAAACGTTTAGAGGTGAAACCTTTGGAGCTGAAATCTTTGAACCCTTTTTCAACTACTTGAGCATATCCTTCAAAAGGATCGATTTTTACGGAAGACGCATTAACGTATTCTTGCAGCACGTTGCCAGCTTCCATAGAAAAGTTTGGGATCCAAGGTCGGATGATGTCAATTTTATAGATTTTGACTAAATTAGGATGGTCGGCGGTCAGCATTTTCCCTTCCCTCTCTCGGAAATTTATGTTTTCCTCGTCAAGTTCTGGAGAATCGGAATGTTCTCGCCAGTTGGCTAGGAATAACTTGTGTGCACGATGACCTTTTGGCGGACCGTAGTTTACTTGGAAAACAAACCCGTAGCATCCATTCCCGAGCAATTTTTCTACTTGGATTCCATCAAGAACTAGATAAGATATAGAAAATTTTAGAATTTTATCCAGGGTTTGAAAATATCCTGCTATTTTAAGCAAAAGTCAGCACCCCAAGGTATTTTGTCGGTTTTTTGTTAAATTGGTTGAATATTGGTGCTTTTATACGATTAGTTAAGCATGCTTGGCTCCAGGGCCCGTTTGGTGTCAAAATGCAGAGTAGGCAAGCCAAAAAATTGCGCCCCTATTTTTTCTAAAGCCTCTATAGTTGAATTTTAAACAAAGTATACTAAAATCTAACTTTGGGTAAACAGAGTTATTTGTTAATTATTTTTTTAATATTTGCAAATTTATTATAATTTTATACTAAAATTTTGATTAGGACAACAGAATGATCCATTTCTAATTTATTCATAAAATGAAAAGATTTCAAGATATCTAAATACTTTAAAGCCTCAAAATTTTCGGAAAATTAATAATTGGCCTGTAAATCCTACAATATTTTTGTTGTTATTGACCAAATTTAAATTAAATTTATTAAAAGTTGCTTAAGTAAATGGTAAAAGTAAATAAATATTTTGAGCCGGGGACTTGGAAATTAAAAAAAATCATTTTTTTCTTTTAATTTTTCCATGTAATGTTGGAATTTTGGAACGATTATGAAAATGCTTACAGTTTACAGAATGTTTCAAAATTGGAGAGAAATGGAACTGGAAATGGAAATTTTACAAATGTAAATGGAAATGTTACAAATCTTTTTAAATTCAGCTTACACAATTCAGATTGCCATCCATATTTAAACAAGCGATACGTAGAGATGAGTGGAAACTGGTTACTTACCATAATAAAGTACATCTTAATGATCTTAAAATGATTTAAGGCGTCGAAGTCTTACCAAATTTTATTTGTTTTGGAATTCCATTTTATTTGCTCAGACGAGTCCTAAAAATCTATTATAGACTTGATAATTAAAATTCTTCTCTCAAGAACTAAATTATTTGGACTTAGTTTTATTTGGACGAGGAACATTTAAAAAAAAAACATTTAACATTTTGAAAAATCAATTTGTTAAGATATATCAAATTTATAATTATATGGAAAATAACATTTTTTGCGTTTGGAAATAAATGGGGATTAAATGAGGATTTTAAGATTTGCCTAAAAACAAATTCATTGGTTCACAATTTTTTAACTTCATCAAAATCTTCAAATACACAAAAATTAAAAATATGTAATGTTCAACAATGGCATTGTTTTACTCAACTATTGGTTGAAAAATGCGCTACAAATATTGAATAAAATGTACCCAATCGAATTGGTTAAATTGTATTTCTCATTTGTTGAGTATGTTTTGCTAATTGGAAATTTACTCAACTGAAAGACGAATAATGTACTCAAAACGCAAATATTTTTTTGTCAAAGTTTTGGAATAATTTATAAATTGTTGGAAATTTGAGCAACCCCAAATCATTTATTACCAAAAACAATAATTTTCACAACAGAAATATGCAAAGCAGCCAATTTACTCATAAATTGTTCATTTATTGACGAAAATCAATCAAAAAAGCTTGAAACTTGATCATTTTCAATTTTCTTGGTCTAAAATTTATCAAATTTGCCTGTGAATTTTCCCAAACTTTAAAATTGGAAGCCGGAATTTAAACTCGGATGTGTTTTGTTTAAAAAAAATGCTTATTAAATGTTAATCAATATATTTTATAAAGCTACCTAATTTTATTTGCAGTACAATTTTGCGTTATATCGCACTCAGAATTGTGGCTTAATTTTTTCTATTGCGCTAAGCTAAATTTGTCTCAACTTGGTTGGCGTTTCTAATGACGAAGTACTTTTGACGAATATAGAACTGTTAAAAAAATATTGGGTAAATTTTTTGTCTATCTGGGTATTGGGTAACAGTCTATTTGGCTATGGGCTTGAATGAAATAAGCCTTGAATACCCAAAATATATTATTACAATTTTAGTAATACTAATTGTTTGTATACTTGTTTTTAAACATTGTTAAATTTAAATATTTGGATGATATTTCTAGTAAAAAGCTTTCAATATGAAATGGCTAAAACAAATGTTCTCATTTTCAAACATTTTTTTCACAGAAAGTTATATTATTTTAAAATTGTGTTCATTGTAGAATTCAAAATTGATGAATCAAAAAATTTTGTGTCTTAAAAGAATTTGTCGACTGGGACGCATTTTGTTACAAAATGAACACATTTTTAATCCAGGGCGCAAAATTTTTTTAGAAGGTAATATTTTTTGCGCCCCTTAAAATTTTGCGCCCTAGGCAGTTGCCTACCTCGCCTACCCGGCAAACGGGCCCTGCTTGGCTCAAAAAGAAAAAAAATGTATTGCTTGTTGAGACTTTAATGAATCAAAAAACCAAAATAAACTATGTTCCAAAAACCCGGGGTGGCTAACCCTGTTTTAATTTCATTCTGAGGCTCAGACATTTTTAGGCAGATGGCTAACTTATAAATGTTTTCTAAGACGTTCTAAATTTTAAATTGGGGACAATGTTTGATGATAATTGGCTTAAAAAAGGCCCTGCTATAATCTAATATTTTTTCAGCATGTATATAATAAGGAATCCACCATTTTTGGGCATATCTGAGGCTCAGTTTTTTGTGCAAAAAAAATTGTAAGTTATTCATCTCAACTTCTTTATTAAAAGATGATTAAACAGGTTTAGAACTTAAATTTCCCATCCAAAAGTATCTGCACTATTTACCTTTTGGAGCCAAAAGTAGATCCAAATTTTCTAAAAACCAAAAATAAAGAATATTCTTACTCATGAATGGCCACAAGATAATTTTTGTGAATTTCACCTACTTATTGCATCTTCCATTTTTTCAGCTTTCAGTATTTCTTTTAGAGTATTTATATTAGCTTCTTTGGGTTTTTGGGATTTCCATACTTCAAAAATTTCCAGAAATAGCTCGTAATTGGTAGCAGCCCCCAAGTTGAATTTTCTTTCCAAAATTACAGAAACGAATTCTATTTTTAATCCGCGGAGAATGTTTTTCCAATTTGCAACCGCCTGAGGATCTTTTGCCAATACACTTGCGAAGTCTTGAATTGTGGGTGTGGACGTGTTTCCAGCCATTTGGTGTTTGAGTGAAATTTGCAAGTCACTACTGCACCGGTCAGTTCAAATGCGTAAACGTTGAAGGATTTAAGCATCGGGTTAACAGCCCTCTTATCAGAATTTACAGATTAAATGTTGGTTACATACATAGTCATGCATTGATGAGTATCCAACGTTTTAATCAGATAAGTTAAACAAGCTAAAAGTTAAATTGGGATTATCGCATTTTTTCAATTCGTTGACTCTTTGATTCATAATTCATTACGATTGTATTGTCACAAATCATGATTCATTTGATTTTGATGATGAGGTTTGAATATTGTATCTTATTTAAGTTCAATTTGCATGAGTAATTCTTAATCAACAATAAAGTTTTTTATCAATATTCTTTAAAACCGGGGCAACTTTTGTAATTGTGGATGCAATTTTGTTACCTTTACCACTTTTAAACTTTATCAATGGTTTGGCCAATTTTCCGCCTTTTTTCAAAATTCAGCCTACCAATTGAGTCGGAAAAGATCTGTTCAAATTTTGAGAACAGCTCGATAAAGTGTTTGTGTCGTATCTTATCCAAAATAGACGAAAAGACAGGCAGACATGACTGGACAAGTTGTATTGGTATTTGGTTGAGATTTTTCCTCAATTTGCTTGCAAAGACCAAACTTGTGAAGTTTTCTTTAAATATATAGTTAATAAAATTTAAATTCCAATGGGACAAGTTAGGACAATAAATAAAGTTGCTTTTTATATGGACTGCATAATGAGGCAGTCGAATCATCTGAAATGAGAAAAGGTTTTTGATATTTTTATTTTAAGGTGTTACATGCTAAGAGTAAATTTTGAATGCAAGAGCAAAAACTGTAAAACCTTATTTGCATTTTAAAAGGATTCTTTTAAAGATGAAATGGGATACAAAACTTTTATGGCATGCAAACTTTTTGATGCCCGTTGCCAGTGGATGCAGACTTTGTTTCCCTCAACCCGCTTCCCTCGTCCGTCCCTCAAAATAAAATCCCAGCTGTGCCTCTAACTTTGTTCAAACATTAAAAAATAAATAAATAAGTGCCTAAGAAATTGAGTATTTGTGCATTTAAGTTATAAATATAACCCATTTCTAGTCTTGGAAGGAGGTATTTAACAAATATAAATAATTTAAAAAGGAAGATTTGTCACATTCTCTATTTTTAAAGGTTGCTAATTATTATTTGTTTCCTAACGTAAAGTTTTTGTTTTATATTTCTAGGATTTATTTCCCACTTTTAATCTTGAGAAAGGGTTTATCTAAGTACCTGAGATGACTGTCTGTCTTTCTGGAAGATGATAGGACCCAACCTGAAGTTTTGAAAATTTGGGTTTCTTTTTTGGAATGCCTAAAACGACTTTTTGACAACAATCGGTAGTTCATTTGCCAACTTGTGTTTGTTTATAATTATATTTTTGTACCGTAGGAACGACGTGGAAATTAAAACTGGAAATTGTTAATTGCAATTTACCTTTGGGGAAATGGCAAAAGCTTTTGAGTTCCTTTATAACGGTTTAATTTGGCTGACGGCAAGGAAGCTGAAGAATGTTTGCACGCCGCAAATTCTCGATAGTATAATAAAAGGCTGTGATGAGGACACGGAACTCGTTAGCTTTTCGCCAAAAGTGGGGTCGGTGAGTAAAATTAGATTTAAAAAAATATTTTATTCAAGATAGTTGCAGAGTTTAGCTGGATAAATTGCAAGCGTATTTTACCTAAATAGGTCAAAATAAAGGTCAATTATTTATGAAAATTTAAGAGACAACGTCATCGTCATAGAAAATGTCCCCATGACGAAGTATGTCGTTTTGCAGATTGAGTCTCAACCAAAATATAAATACAAACAAGCTAAATTTAGACCTTAAAAATATTCGGGGTTAAATATGTCCCATTATCATTTAGGTCCTTTTACAAAGAGTTTATCCAATCTACAGAATGAATGTTTTACCAAAATTCTTATATATTTTCTCTATTTTTTTTAGAAAAGTGGGGACAACTACTCCTCAAATTTATATAATGTGGAGCTGGTCCTAAAAAAGAAAAATTCTGAGGAAAAGGAAGAAAATACGTTGAGCATAATGCTAAAAACGATGCCAAGGGATCCCATCCGCCGGCGGATGTTGAGGGCAAACGGAGGCTTTGTAAAAGATGCCAACATGTACAAAATTGTGCTGCCGGCATTTGAAAGTCTGCAAAAAGGCAAGGGGCTAAAGGAATCTGACATTTTTAAAGAATGGCCCCGTTGCTATTCAACTTTTAATGATGGGGTTGATGATTTTTTGGCAATGGAGGACCTTAAAGTTGACGGGTAGGGAAAATATTTAATAATTAATTATTTGGTATCGGTTTTTTTGAGATTTTAAAATATAACTCCAAGACTCGGGTCAAAAAATCGATTTTTATCGATATTTTTTTTAATATGAGTATTTTTCAGATATAAAATGGGCAACAGACTTCTTGGACTGGACACCGAGCACGTAACCATGGTGATGGTCGCCATTGCCAAATTCCACGCCATTTCATTCGCCATGTATGGCGGCAAAGGAGAGGACATAATGTCTGCCCATCCATGGCTCGAAGAAAAAATGTTTCTTTCGGAAGATGCTTTGCCCGCGCCCTTTCGCATGATGCTCCGCGCCATGATAAGGAAAGGGGCGGGTATTGTCCGAAAAAGTGGGGAGGAGGGGGCTGAAAAGGGGGCCGCGGATATTGAAAAAGTAGCATCTGCTGAATTCAAGTTTATGACAAAATTCTTCAATTTGATTGCAGGCATTGGAGAAAATTATTCTTATCCTAAGGTACACATTCATATTCCATATTCCATACACACATTCCATACACATTCATATTTTGGAGGAATTTTAAAATTTAAGAACTTTTAGAAAAGCAAGTTCTTTCGTCGTAATCAAATTTTTTGACAGATAACCTAACAATTCGAAAAGGTGTAATTTTCACACAGGAAATTTATTACGCCCAATATTTAACAAATAATCATGCACAAATTAATTCTTAATAATGATTGCAAGACACCTTTACATCTTTTAAACTTTTTTTGAGAAAAATGTAAATTTTCCACAAAATATGGCATAAAAATTGAAATATTTATATTTTAAGACGGGGGTCGGATTTCTTTTGCGAACGGGTAAACGCGTTTGTGGGGACATCTGGGCAAAATCAGGGACAAATAGGAAAATCAGTGACAGACAAAAAAATCAGGGACACATAGAAAAATCACGGACACATAAGAAAATCAGGGACACACAACAATTTTTTTTAACAAAATCAGGAATTTTCCATAAAAATTAGAGATTTGGAATAAGATTCAGGGATTTTGATTAAAAAATGAGGAATTTTTCATAAAAATCAGGAAAATCAGGGACACACAGGGAAATAAGGGACACATAACAAAATCAGGGACAAAATTTGCGTTTTCAGGGACAAAAAAAGAAATCCGACCCCCGTTTTAAGACAAATGATTTGGGAACAATTTACCACAAAAACTGATACTAATGCCAAAAATTGAAACAACATGTTGACATTCTTTCACACAAATTCTCATTCCATTTACAAATATATGGAGTGGAAAACTAAATACTAATTTTTTATCCTAAAAGGTCATCACCCATGGAGACTATTGGATCAACAACATCCTCTTTAAATATGGGGAAAACGGAAGTGTTCCAGAAAACCTAAAACTTTTGGATTTTCAACAAGCCCGATGTTCCTCAAGATGTGTTGACTTGGGCCACTTTTTTCACACAAGTCTACCAGCAGATGCCTTTAATTTCACGATGGAGCAAAACTACCTAAAAATTTATCATGAGGCATTCTGCACTTTTTTGAAAAAATTGGGGGTGGAGGATCAACAGGGATTTGAGGGATTTTTGGAAGAGTACGAATTTCACAAATTTTACGGTGTGGCAGCAGGGTTATTGATGGCGCATCAAGTTTTTTCAAAAATTGATATGAGTCCTGAACTTAAGGGTGAGTTTTTTTTGTTATAATTCATATGTTCAAAACGAATGTAAAATTATACAAATATATTCTTCAGTTTTGTCAAAAATTCTTCGGTTTGCCAGTTATATACATAAAAATCAGAGTTCGACCAATAAAAAAAGCAATTTAAATGCTTTTTTTGCTGAAAAAAGCGCTTTTTTGCTTATCAAATTTCAATGCTTTTTTGCTGGATTACCGTCAGCGCCGTGATAAACATTGTAGTTCTTATGGAATTACTGTAAGGTGGCGCCACTTACAATCTAACAAAAAAACAAAAAGCAATAAAGCAAAAAGCAAAAAGCAATAAAGCAAAAAAGCAATAAATCAACTTTTTCGAGGTGCTTTTTTGCTTTTTAGCGAACTCTGATAAAAATCTGCATATTTAGGAATTATTTTTGGATTTTGAAAATATGGGAAATTTATCTATACCTAAATATTTAAACTCCTAAAGAGTTCAAATTATTATCTTAATTTTTAAGTGTAAAACGATTTTAATTTAGAGTTTTTGCCAAATAATTTTTAAAAAGAAGACAATTATTATTAATATATTTGTACCAATTGCTATTTTTACCGCAGATTTGGCAACGGAAGCAGACTTGCTTAATGAAGGGACAACCAAAGCTTTTTTGAAGAAACTATCAAGCGAAAAATTATCCAAATCACTTTGCAACTTGGCCATAAATCATCTTCCAAGATGCAAGGAGTTAAAAGAATGAAGAAATACATTCAGGATGATTTGAACTAATACTTTCTTTGAAAATCAAATGATTTAAAAAATGAATGAAATTGATGCCAGTTTATTTTGTTTAAAAAGTTGGGATGGTTTAAAACAAAAGATTTCCGCTGCTTTCGATTTCTTAGTTATAAGTATTTTAGTTTAAAAAAAAATTGTGAAAATTTGAAAACTCTTAAAGCAACAATTTAAATTTCACTTCGAACAATTAAGGAAACAAATTGAAAAGGCTTTTAATTCTATATAAATCTACAATAATTGTTTAATTTTGATATTATCGTTTGTTTAAGGAGCAAATAATAAATTACAAGAATTAAATTAAATTAATTATATAAGTCTACAATTTGCTTGAAAATTTTCAATCACCACATCAATTTGAAATATTTAAAAATTGTAATTAGAGAAAAATAAATTCTTTTTGTGTTTTGGAATTTGAAGCCGATTTTATTTTTAAAAATATAAATATAATAATAATATTAAATAGATAATTTGATGTTACTTTTCAAAATGATTACGGATCGACAGGAAATATCGATATTTTTTGAAATATTTTGGACGGATTCAATTGTTTTAGCTTAAATCCATAGAGTTTTTTTTTAATTTTTGGGCCCCATATATAAAAACCTAGATTCAGGATTCACAAATTCGGATAAACTTGATTTTTTTTAACCCGATTTAGGTTTTATGTAAATATATCTCAAATGACTAAAAAAGAGACGTTAATAGGTCTATTTTCAGGATCGAGTTTTGAATTGCATGTATCTTTTGAAATTAAATTTGGGTTAGAAAATTGCCAAAAAGGATGGATTATATAAAATCCCAATTATTTGTCCGAATTTAGTTTTAAAAGGTTTGAAATAATGTGTTAGGTCGAAAATATTTTTAGAAATTTAATTCACAGGAAAATACAGAAAAGGCATCAAAATTTCTTTGTATGAAAACATCGTGCATGAATTTGATGCTGAATTATTTTAAGGAAAAAATTGGGTGCCCAAAACACATTATAGATTGAAGGTTTTTTAAAATTTTTAAATACTCAATCTTTCTATATTTTTATTGGATTCATTGAATATAAAAGTTTGACGCCGATTTGTTTTCAGGGGAAAATCGGATGTCTTTCCAACTTAAAGATTAAATTGTTTTGTTGCATAGTTTTTATTGGAGTGAAAATGTGTTTGAATGAAAAACCAAAATTTTATTTTTCGTCTTAAAGCCATGTCTCTGTGACGTTGGCGTTGTCGGAAGAAAATAAATTTCAATTTCATGCATTTCGGACACATTCATAAAAAAGTTATATGCTACCAGATAGAGAGACAATTGGTCCACAAAAATTAACTCCGATACATAATAAAAACTTTTATAAATCAGTACTTAACTTTAAAAAAAATAAAACATAAAAATATTTGGGTTTTTGGTGAAAGTTGAATGAAATAAATTCTTAAATTTTTATTTTAGCTCGTCGCCGAACTAATTTTTCCAAAATGTTGCGGTAACAAAACAATAAATACAGATATCCTAGGGATACTCGTGTTGTGGCTTTAATTAGAAGAGGATTAGTTTAATTTATAGATAATAATAAATTAACTGATGTTGTTTTTCAAAATGATTACACAACTGAATCCGTGTAACGGGTCATTTTGGCCCCTGAATTTTGTATCAAATTGGGGCTTTGGGTTTTAGTTCATAAAAAATATGTATGCATGTAAAACTTTGTAGTGTTAAGGTTTTGGATTTTTATGGAGTCTTTAATTGTAGCGATATAAAGTAAGGTCAAGAAAGTTAAGTTTAAAATGCTTAGCATTTCCGTTAAATGACGAGCTGCTTTTTTTTGTTATATGTTCAAAACGAATGTAAAATGCGAAAATAATACAAATATATTCTTCAGTTTTGTCAATTTTTTTTAGATTGCCAGCCATTTAAATAAAAATCTGAATTTTTAGGCATTATTTTTTGAATTTAGAGGATTACTGAATAATGTAACATTTATCTTATAAAGTGTTCAAATTGTTATCTTAATTTTTAGGTGTAAAACGATTTTAATTTAGAGTTTTTGCCAAATAATTTTTACAAAGACGACAATTATTATTAATATATTTGTACTATTGCTATTTTTACCGCAGATTTGGCAACGGAAGCAGACTTGCTTAATGAAGGGACAACCAAAGCTTTTTTGGAGAAATTATCAAGCGAAAAATTATCCAAATCACTTTGCAATTTGGCCATAATTTTACAATTTGGCTATAATTTTGCAATTTGGCCATAATTTTACAATTTGGAATAACAATATGCAAGGAATTAAAAGAAGAAATAAATTGAATAGTATTTTTATATTTTTATATTTTTGTAACTATTACATTGCAACAAATTTGGTTGAGTAAAACATATAATTTTTGTTTTTGGCAATTTTTAACCAAATTTCACCTTTTAGGTCATAGTAAATCAGCTGAGTTAGATAACAATGAAAAAGTTCTTAGTGTTTCCACTCAAAATTTTGCCGAGCAAGATTTGAAGAAAAAAATTGAACAAATTTGACGCCGGTTTATTTTCTTTGAAAAGTTAGGGATGATTAAAAACATTTCAGATACTTTGAAGGTCCCTATATAAATTAATAAATTATAAATTATTACGTTATTAATAAATAAGGAGCCTTTAACATTTCGGAGAATTCAATATGATTTTCATATTCCCTATGATCACTTTTGATCATTTTATTTGGAAAATGAGCTACACCCCCAAAGGGAAGATTTGGCTTTCCTGTGGGGCACTTTTAATAAAAATAGTTGGGATATATAGACCTTTATAAAATTAGTACTATCTTAAGTTTTCACGCCAAGTCAAAGTGACCTTGAGTTTTGACGTCTAAACCAAACTTTGAACAAAACCGCGACCTTATATCTCAAAAAGTGGTTCGCGGCCGCACTTTTGGTATTTTTTTTATCAGTTGACCAATTCTTAGGGAATACTAGCCAACTTAGATCGGAATAAAAAAATAACGCAATTATAAGTTACAGATTTTTAAAAATTTTAATTTTTCGATAAAATGCTTCAAAAATGGCAAGCGACATCAAAGGTCACCGACTCCGCTAAAAATTGATGGGCTTCTTTAGCTCGGTAATCAAAATCTTTTTCAAGTGTCGGTTTTCGGTAATCAAAATCGGATTTGACAAGGTTGTCGAAATTGGTCGAAATTTTTAAGAATTCTTTTTTCGGCCGATTCTTTTTAAATAATAATTTAATTTATAGATAATATTGAGTTACCTGGTGTTTTTCAAAATGATTACACAACTGAATCATTAACTTGAAATATTCATATGTATACTTACGCTCATAAGTTAAGGCGTAACTTAACGGACGTAAAGTCCCTTCAATTTCTAATTCTCGTGAATTTCAAAGAACTTTTAAGTGGTTTTTGAAGATAAATTAAATATTCTGCTATGAAAAGCCAAAAAATCAGTTTTAAAGTTTTTTTTCGGGATAAAAATTGAATACTGAGACTAGACCACATCCAAAATATCTGAGTTTTAATTAACGCAAAAAAAAACGAATTTAATTACAATACTTTTAATTAAACAATTTAAAAATTGATTATTAAGGGGTGAAACCCCTTTATAAGATGCCTCTGTCCGTCTGTCCGTCCGTCCGTCCGTTCGCACGATAACTCTCGAACGCATTGACTTTTTCAAATTCTGTTTTTTGCAACGTGTTAAGGG